>PVLD010020849.1:0-32865 GCA_004027595.1 Dinomys branickii | reverse complement strand
TTCTCCCTTCTCACTTTCTCCCCTTCTTGTTTCTCCCATCCTAGTTCCTGTTTTCTTTTTAAAAATTACTATCATTTCAAAATATCTACTTTATATTTTAAGCCTTATATACTCTTTCAATTTCTCACACCGGGGAGGCAATATGATAATGTTTCAAATGTGAGTCTGATTTAGTTCACTTATGAGTATGGTCTCAAGTTACTTCCATTTACCTAAAAAAGTCTCAAGGGTGTTCTTCTCTATGGCTGAGTAGTACTCCATTGTATATTTATCCATTCCTTGGTTGATGGGCATTTTAGTTGTTTCCAAGATTTCGCTATTACAAATTGTGCTTCTATAAACATAGATGTATATATATCACTGTGGTGTGATGTTCTCAATCCTTCTGGAAAGATATCCAGAAAGGGAAAAGCTAAGTCAAATGGGACCTCTAATCCTAGAACTTTCAGGAATCTCCATACTGATTTCCACAGTAGTTGCTCCAGTCTACACTCCCACCAAAAGTGGAGAAGGGTTCCTTTTTCCCCACAGCCAGTCCAGCATTTGTTACTTATTGATTTCATGATGATAAGCATTCCTTCTGAGGTGAGATGGAATCTCAGTATTCTTTTAATTTTCATCTCCTGCATGAGTGATATTGAACTTTTTTTCATATATTTAATTGCCATTTGCATTTTTTCACCTGAGAAGTGTGTATTCGTCTCAGATGCCCATTTTGGATTGGGTCTCTGAATTTGAAGGGTCTGAGTTTTTAATCCTTCATAGGTTTTAGATAGAAGTCCTTTGTCTGAGAGACAATTGGTAAAAATATTTTCCACTCTGTTGTCTTTTCTGTTGGTGATTTTTTATGTATAATAATAGCTTTTTAATAAGATGAGATCCCAGTTATTGATTCTTTGAAGAATTTCCCCTGTAGTTTGGGTTTTGTTCATGAAATCTCTGCCTACACCTATGTCTTCAAGATTTCTACTTACTTGCTCTTCCAGTAGATTTAGGGTTTCAGTTTCAATAGTTAGGTCTTTGATCCATTTTAACTTTAGTTTAGTGCATAGTGATAGGCATGGATCTAATTTTAATCTTCAGCATGTAGAGAGCCAATTTTTGCAGCACCATTTATTAAAAAGGGTACCTTTCTTCCAATGAAAATGTTTGGCCCTTTTGTCAAAGAAAAGTTGGCTGAGTATATTTGTCATTATTTCTACACCTTCAAATCTGTTCCACTGATGACAGGTCTATTTTGTGCCAGTGCCATGCTGATTTTATCACAGAAGCTTTGTAGTATAACTTGAAGTCAGGGATTTTGATTCCTCCTGCCTTCCCTTTGTTTCCCAGGACTGGCTTTGCTATTGTAGGTCTCTTCTGTTTCCAAATGAATTTTAGGAATGTTTTCATAGTTCTGTGAGGTATAATAATGGTATTTTGATCAGGATTGCATTAAATCTGTTTAACAGTTTTGCAAGTATGGCCATCTTCATTAGACTGGTTCTTCCTATCCATGAGCAATGGATATCTTTCCACTTTCTGATATCCGTTTTGTTCTCCTTTTACAAAATACTACAATTTTCAATATATAGGTCTTTGGCTTCCTTTGTTACATTGCTTCCTAAGTGTTTCATGTTTGTGGATGTTATTGTGAAGGGTGTGATTTCCCTAATTTCTCCCTCAGTAAGTTTGCTGTTTGTGTACAGGAATGCTATTGATTTTTCAGTGTTGACTTTTATACTGCTATATTATAGAATCTGGCTATTAAATATAGAAGTGTTTTCATGCATTTTTGGGGGTCTTCTATGTGAGTGCCTTGTGAACTGTGAACGATGATAATTTAAATTTTGCCTTTTCTATCCTTATTCCTTTTATTTCTCCCTCTTGTCTGATTGCTCTGGCAGGGTTTCCAAAACTATTTTGAAGAGCAGAGGTAAGACCGGATATCCTTGTCTTGCTCCTGATTTCTCTGGTTGTAGTTCTCTCCAGCCATGTAGAAAAGACAGAGAAAAAAAATAAAGAAAGAAAAAAGTAAGAAAAATGAAAAGAAAGATAAAAACAAAAATAAAAATAAATTAAATTACAGAAAAGAGGCAGCCCCATCTGCCTGCTTCTACTCTGTGTCTCCAAGCACAATATTGCTTCATCTAAATTACCACTTGTATTGTTAATGTTGCTTTGGGCTTTTCCACCCCACTGGTCCTGCTTGCTTATCTTGTGTGCCCTAGTAAGGGTCTTACTGCATCACTCGCATTTCCTTTTTTGCCTGATCCCTCTGATGTATTGGGGTAGGAGCCACTCACCTAAATTCCCCCTGTGGTCTGGTTGCTGTGCCCAAAAGATGCTGCCTTAGTTACTTTACTTCTTGCTATGGATTGAGTAGGCAAGTGGAGAGACCATCACCAGCTACGTGCTGGCAGTTTATTCTGAGGACCAGAAGGGAAGGCAGGGCCTGTGACTTTATGATTCCAGGCAGTGCTGACAGAACATCTCTCCCTGAAGTCTGAGGACTGCAGGATGTGGTGACGGGCTGGCTTGCAGGCAGTGAAACTCCTATTAATTCTTACAGCAGTGAAACTGATAATATTGCTAAGTATCATTTAAATATGTAAGGAATTTTAAGGATAGTTTCAGATAGAAATTTTGAATCAGAGTGCTTGCAGCTGGCAAAGAAAGTCCTGCGCTATTCAGGTGTGACCATAACACCTTTAAATCCCAAGGCCTGACTCATATTATTGAATCATTGTTCCAAAGGCATAGAGGCATTCAATATTAAAAACATTAATATTTTATTTTTTGCCTCCAGGCTAAAACATTTCTCCTACCACTGTGTATCATAAAGTCATGCTGATAAAGGGTAGACAGGTGTAGTCACATTATCTGGTTCACTTATTCCTAGTTAATTACCTTTATGGTTCAAAAACCAAGTGATAATAGGGAAGCATGATAAATAGCTCTCTATTAAAATGCTCCAAATACTATAAAAAACGGCTTGCTTTCTGCCAACCAATTTTCAGGTTATTATTTACCCATAATACATTGTCTCCAGAACGAGACATAGTCTTCCCTTCTCAGAGAGATATGTGATAATGAATGCATCAACTAGTTATAACAAGTAGTTATATCAGTGAAATATTAGATAGATTAAGTGCTTTATTTGTAACTTTTAGCTTTTCATTTATGTAAGAAAATACATTTAAGGTTCATTTTCTATATGCATTTTAATTATAAATTCATATATTATACAGATATAGGAAGCATGCATATCTCATAATATTTATTGACATCCCAAAACATGACTTTAAATTTTAGTCTTTGAGGGTATAACTATATTTTTGTTGAGCAGATATATTCTTCTCATTTTCTAATTTCCATAATGATTCCCATGCCAGTAGAATTAAGGTTAATCACAGTATGTAAAAAATCCCAACAATTATAATGGTTTATCATGGAGAAAGGACATCCACCAATTTCTGATAATTTCAAAGGACAAGAGGTAAGGAGTGCTGTGGTATTCAGACTGTCAGCGCTGTCCGTGAAGTTACTTATCTTCCAATCCCCAAAACCTATCAATATGCCATGCTACACAGCACAGAAAAATTGAAGTTTTAGATGGAATTAAGGTAGTTAATCAGCTGACCTTAAAATGGGTGATTAGCCTGTATTATTCAGGCTAACCAATGTAAAAACGGGACTTTATAAATGAAAAATGGGAGCAGAAGAGAAACAGAGAAGGAAAAATGCCTCTGTGAAGTAGGGTCAGAAAGACAGAAAAAAGAAACTACAGGCCAAGAAGTATGGGTTGGCTCTAAAATCTGGAAAATGAAAAGAAATATATTTTTACCTAAAGCCCTTGGAACAAGCATAGCGCTGCTGAAACCTTAGTTTTAGCCCAGAGACTTATACCAGACTTATGACCTAGAGAGCTAGAAAAAATAATTAATTCTTGTTTTCTAAGACACGAAGTTTGTGATAATTTCTTAGAGCAGCAGTAGAAAATTATTGCAGGTGTGTCATTCTCCAAAAAGATATCATATTTTTTGTTTTTTGTCAGCCACTGAGTTTAAAATATTTCCAAGGAACTTTATGTTAAGGTTATGTGCTAAGAACATACTTTAGAACCTGGACAAACATTAGACATGAATGATAGCTACTTCTAGTAGCTAAGGCATTGCTGTTTGAAAGAAGTTAGTTATATTCTAAAGACACTGAAAAAAATCACCAGAGATTTCCACTTCTTGGTCATATATGGAAGTCCCCAAGAAACAATTGTTCCCATCTTAAAAATAAAACCAAGCTGAGTGAATTAGAAATGCTTAATTCTTAGGTTATTTTGAAAACTGATAATGCAAATAAAGGGAACAGTGGTAGAAGATATTTGCCATAGATGGTGTTGAGGAGAAACCAATTAAATTTGTAATAACTGTGACTGGGACGCCAAGATAGAATCTCGAGGAGCACCAACCTAAGTGAGTCTGTCCTGACCTACCAAACATCTCCTACAAACTTTCCCTGAATGCACAGAAGGAAAGCATCAAAGTCTCAGATAAAGGAAGGAGAAACTCAGCAAAATAATCCCTGAAATGTAAGGGCCTTCTCCAAGTTTGAGGCAGGAATAATGTGATGACTGAGCTAAAACCTCCCTCTAAAACACAGAAAATCTTCAAGTAAACTGAAGCTGACCGCTTCAACAGAGAGGAGGGTAAAAAGTGTACTGAGAATAATTCTTTCAAGACACCAAAACCTTGTAAGGCAGATCTTTGGCTACTGAAAATAGGGGATGGCAAGACATTGAGAGAATTCCCACTGAATGGACTACAATAACCCTCTAAAAGCTGTGAAAGGGCTGAGCCAAGTACATGATGTGCAGAAAGTTTATGGTGAGTACTGACAAACATGAAGATTTTGTACAAAGAACCAAAAGTGTAGAAAGCAAGTGGAGTGTGATCTCTCGCAGTGTGAAAAAACAGTATTCCACCTGAAAAGCATACCCAAAACCCCAGGGTCTCACCCGTGCTCAGGTCACAAATATTGCTGAAGGTCCACTCATGATCTTTGTCACAAAATCTCAAAAGTCAGAGATGAATTGAAAGGAATTAATATTTCCACAGAATCCAAACTCTGAGGAAACACAGATGAGATTGATTTTGTCATCCAATCTATTGAATTGAGAGGTGGAGCATCTCCAATTTGATGGTTAATATTGTCCATTTATACACAATGTCTGGCATTAAGTAAGTAAACAGGGAAGAAAAATTGACTACTGATCAAGAAAGAGAATATTTCATATTAAGAAGACAAAGAAATGGCCCATGTACTTGTGTAGCTGAGTACAAATGAACTTATACCTTGGCAGACTTGCGAACTTCTCTACAATCTAGTGAGCTGAACTAAAGTTTTACCTACAAGATTGGAAATGCAGTTTTCAAGTAGGTCCCATTCGAAGTTTTTCCTCCCTTGGATACCTTTCTTTAGTCAAAGAATAGTATATACAGTTTCTGTACACCATGTAGTCATCCTATTATGAAAGTTAATTCTTTTTATTAAACTTTCCCTCAGGGCAACCTACTTCCCGGGCTCCCCTCTGTCCCTTTCAGATAGAAGTTTTCTTTCAGTAAATTCTTTCTACTCTAAATCCCTGTTGTTCCTAGAATTAATTCCCATATTCTAGAGAACATGAACTTGGTATTTCAGACATCTAGCAGGTGGAGAGTTTTATTCACTTTAGCATTTGGAGATCTCCACCAAGATAACTGGATGGAGATAAGAGTTTGATTTTGTTTCATGGATCCCAGATTGTGACTTGCTTAGGTAATCAAAATTTTTGTAATGTTGCCATTAGATCAATATTACCTAAGCAACTGTACTTGTAACCTTACTGATTAATTCCCATTTTAAGCCCACCTCACCTTGTGACTTTGCTCAGTAAATACCTTTGATAAGCAGGGTTGATGGGCAACCCACTTTCTAGTCCTTCTTCTGTCCTTCTCAGACAGAGCTTCTTTTCTCTCAATAGATTCTTCCTACTCTAAAAACAAAACAAACCCCTCCCCACAAAAAAAAAAAACAAAAATACTTACCCACTTTAATTGACATTGTGGTTTCTATATCTGGAGTACTACAGGGGAGTTCATTTCAATAAGTGCTATGAGTAATTCCAGGCTCTTTTAGTGGGCAGATAAAGAATACACACACAAGGACCTCATATTATCTCTAATTCAACTGCAACCTGACAGGCCATTCCTCGTTCTCCTCCACTTTATAGCTGTATTCATTTTTCTAACTGTGAAGAACTGGGTTCATAATAACATCAATATTGTAATCATTTACACTGTTACAAATAGAACACTTTTATACTATAGTACACACAATATTGCGTAGAATTACTAGGCAAATACCAGTACTAGCATCAAAGTTACTGTGGAAGATTCAATATTTCTTTGTAGAAATGGGATAATTCTTTGAGAATTATCTACTAAGTAGTCATAGTTCTAGGTTCAAAAAAGTGAATTTATTGTTTTTACATGTGATTCAATAATGTCTGGCATACTTTCTGTTCTATGTATGTTTTTAATTTCATGGCTTGCTGGATTCTCTTTTGGGTCATTTTTAAATGTGATGTACTTTTTTGTTGAAAAGTGAATTCTGCTTTACAAAGATTTTCTTACTCTATGCTTTCCCTCTATTAGACCATCAGGTATCCGAAAGAGGTGCTACAACTGCGTCCTTAAGAATGCCTCAGTTTCCCCAAATATTGCAACTTTTTACTTTTTTTATTCCCCATGGAAAGCAGAATACCTAAATTTGTTAAAATGAAAGTTCAGCCCTGAGAAAATAGACTAAACACTAAAGCCTAAAACGTTATAGCTCAAATGGCAATGCATTTAAAAACCTACTATTTGTGGAGTAATGTCATTAACATGGAAAACTTTCAAATATGTCTGAATCTTCTCCTGTATTCAAATTTATTAAGATTTTTAAATACATGATTTTCAGTGCAAGAAATATCCAAGAAACATTGCTGTACTCCAGTGAGATGTGAAAGTGAACTGTAAGGGGATTATAATTCTTACTAGGATGCTAATAAGTATTCAAAGATTATGTGAAAATATAGAAAATAATTATGTGAGAATGCAGACATTGATTAACATATATTACAATAAACTGTTGCTTTCAAATAACTACCAGACACACTCACAGAGTTAATCATTTTTCTTTATGTAATAGAAAATTTTTGAAGCATACATTTTACATATGTTCAAAAGTTTGATAAAATACAAAATATAAAATATCATAAAATAAAATTGTGCAACAATAATAAGCTATAAACAATAAAAAAGAACCCAACATAATCATGTTCCATGTGAATGGCTGTGAAATGTTTGACATAGACATGAAACAAAATCCACCTGTATACATTTACTTTTTAAAATTAAAATATATCTCCTTGGTATAAGCAGGTCTACTCACAAATGGAAACAAAGCTATACTAATGCATCTGTTCAGTCTAATGGAGGACATAAGGCTGGGGATACTGCTCAGTGGTAGAGAACCTGAACAGCATACACAAGGCCCTGGGTTCAATTCCTAGCAACATAATAATCAATAAATAAAAGTAAAATAGGACATGTATTTATGATTTTAATAAGTGCCAAATATGCAGCATTGGTGAATAATAAATGCAGAATTATATAAGAATGTGTGATATATAATGCCTTCCCTGAAAAAATGTTATATTCTGAAAAGTGCAGAACAAAACATCATGATATGTTTTTGATGTGCTAAGGACATCCCAATCTGCCGGAGAAATAATACTTGAGTAGACCACTGATCACTCATTAAATCATCCACACATATTGGCCTACTTGACTAGTGTTATGCAAATAATCTGAATACTTCGTTAACAAACTTTTCTTTTTCTAATCAATTAAATCTATTGGTGCATTTTAGGTATACATAATGATAACATTCATCTTAGGGAATTTGCACCTGTATGTGATGTATCTTGATTATTCTTTTTTGTCCCATTCCCATCTCCTCCTTTTGACCCTCAATCCCCTCCTCATTTACAAAAGCTTTGTTTCTATTTTTCCTTCTGTTCTTTTTTTTTCTTTTCCCTTTTAAATTATTTGTGAGAAAGCTAAAGGACTCAATTAATATAGTATTTTAAGAACTAGGAATCATGAACATAAAATGAAGAATAAACACAGCATTTAGAGTAATGATTACTTCTGACAAGAACGTAGGTCAAGTGTATAAAATAGCGTGCACAAAATATAAAATAGCATCCACAAATAAAAGCAGGGTGTTATATTGTAGTGTTACTAATTGCTCAGTGTAGGGCAGAGGAATCTATTCTAATGAAGTCAGTAGTGCATGTGCAGTTGGAGCACACATAGAGCCTCCAAATACCTACTTTGCACTATAAGTGGAAAAGTACAAAAATGAAACCTCTCATATATCCACATGATCTTCTTAAGAGAATCTGAAATCCTTCCAAATTATTATTCCCCCTAAGTGTTTCTCTTATAAAGAACACTTTTTAAATGGATACACCTAATTCAGGAAATAACATATTAGGACACTGTACCATTAGCCTACTTTCTATGATTAGCTTTGGACTAATTTTCAGCTCTGTGTACTTCCAAATCTCATATAGACATGTGGGCATGTATACATTTTAAAATTGTGGCCAAGGAATATGTATATTGTACCAAGACCGATTATTTACTCTGTTTTGGTTGCTCTAGTAATATATTTTTAGATATGGTGCTAAAGAAGTAAGTGTTGCTACACAAAGCTAATAAAGAGCTAAAAGCAATTTCCAATTGTATAGTGCTTCCCTAGCATTTTAGGTTTATGATTTCCAGTTCTTAAAGACCTTTAGCTGCAAATCATTTATTTTGTAGTTTGAATCAAAGCTTACTTTTGATGGATTCCCTCTTAAAATGTGTCTGAATTTTTTTATTAAGTTCATTGGTACAATTCATATGTCACAGTCATCATAGGGAACTTGTATCTGTGCATGGTATGTCTTAGTTCCTCTTTTTTTTTTCTCTCATTCCCTCCCTTATGAGAACACATTTAAAAGTAAAATAAAATCACTTTAAAATACATGTTAAGTATGTTTTAATTTAAATTTTTACATGTTTAAGTTTTGCTTTCATTTGAATCTTTTTTGAGTAATGGCCTTCATTGAGTAATGTCCACCAATTCTGCTTCAAGTGGGTTTTCTCTTCAGCAGCACTAAGCACTTTTCCCTGGGCTCAATGCAGAGCTATGCCAGGATTCCATTCGAGGTTGCTTCTTTCCTCTGTTATGAAGGGAATCAGGAAATGCATGTCTGTTCTTAATGGAGAGGACAATGCCCTTTATTTGACAGAAAAACAACCAGCTTAACAATCATTAATGGGACTATAAAGAGTCAAAGAGTCAAAGAAATTGCTGTAAGAAGCAACTTTCCACATGGCTTCCATTTGAAAATAGGAAAAACTTGTTTTATAACTTTAGATTAGGCACCACTTCAGCAGCACTCAGCTATTCTTCAAAATTTTCTTCTTATTTATGAAGAACAATTTATCTGCTTTAATTCTCTGATTGACATAACTCCCAGAGAACAGAAACTGAATCTACAGTTTTCAACACTGTATTGCCAGGACCAAGTATAGATGAACCCTAAATTTAACAGAAAAAAAAAACCCTTATTGCTGATGGGTGGTATAATATAAAATGCACGTTGCTTCAAGTGAAATAAAGACAATCCATTTTAATTTTGAGCATGAAGTGGAAGCCATCATTATGATTTTTATTTTAATTTTTAGCAAGTTTGAAGACCTTAAAAATTGAAATAGCACTCATACTTTTTAAAGGTACTAAAAACTAGATTCATTTGGTAAGAATAGTTGATATCATCACACTTTGTTTTAGACATCTTTAAATAACAAGATGTTGTATGAAATTGTAAAACTTATAATCAAACCAGAAGTTCAGCACCTCAGTATGTTCTATTTAAATTGGACTTTGTCAAGCGCTATTTAATGCACAAATAGGTTTGATCATGCAAGACCTTGTTTTAACAATTCTTTATAAGCTTAAGATTTAAAACATTCCCCAGGTAGCAGTGAGATTTATACCACATTTTAAAGCCCCTTTATACCTATTCTTGTAACTATTTACAAAGATTGAACCTTACATCACTAGGATAGGAACTATTAGAGATTAAAATGTAATTTTATATACAATTTGTCTTTCTGATCTTATATTTATAATTGAAAGACAGCTATACAATTTGATCAAATCTGGTCTCCACAGGGAAGAAATCATTACAAAAAACTGCTACTCAAAAAGGTTTCCCAGTGTTCCTTAATTCAATTTCAGTTGAACTTTCTGTAACTAAACAACTAATATCGTTAACCAGGTGTTACAGTTGGATTTTAATAGTTTTTCATTTGTTTTCTGTGGGATAAAAAAGAAAGCTTTGTAATGGTAAAAGGAAGCTTAGTGTTTTTACATCTCATGGTTTTAAAGCAAGGTTGCCCAAGTATTTTCTGCACAAAAACAGATGGCAAATACTTTCAGTTTTGTGGACCACACACAGTCTCTATCATACCCACTCAACTCTGACGTTGTACTTGAAATTAGTCAAAAACTGTGCATAAGCAAGTGGGATTGAATGTGTTTCATTAGCACTTTATTTCCAAAGAAGCAGTGTTGATCACTGATTGAAAACATTGAATGCGTGCATACATAAGTAAAATGGTTGTATTTTTCATGTAGAAGATGAACTCCAAGCCAGATTTGTGCATCTACATCAGGGGGGCATTAACTGTGACATCACCACTGACCACTTCTATATTTCTTAATTCATATGAATTCTGTGAAAATGAAGACATACCACTTATATTTTATCTTCTGTTACTTCATCACTTTGTGACTATAGTACCTATGTTTAACTAATATAGTTATGATTTTGCTATTAGATAATTAAAAATACAAAACATCAATCATAAAAACAAAGAATAGCTATGGATCCAAAATAATAAAAATTTCTACAATCTATGGTACAAAATTTATCATCTTTTCTGCCTTTGAAGAATATGCATTTCCTTGCCTCTTGACAACTAGGCAAGGCCATGTGTTTGCATTCTAGAATATGAAATACAAACAAAAGTGAGATGTATTACCTCTAAGACTAGTTTTAAAAATCATCTGGAGAAAATTTTATTCTCTCTCGATTTAGTCTAGTCATTGGCCACATACAGAAGCCCAAGTGTGATTAAGATGCAAAATCATGTGATCAAAAACAGTACTGGCTTGAATTTCCTTTATGAGGCTAGATTGTAATTTCATAAAAAAATTAAGTAAGTAAAGGATAAATGCATTTTCAAACACATGCATTTTCAGAGTTCAACTTGGTAATGACATGACACCTACATCAATACAGCATATATATTAACATGTACATATATATATATATATATATATATATATATATAATTTGTGTCTATGCATGTCTAAGTTCTATTTATAATAAGTTTTAAGTTAGGGACAAAAATCTATATAAATTACCACATAAAATGATTAAATCTTAGCTGTTTAGTCCTCCTCATACAATCTGAAAAATAGATTGCAATACATATTCCATTCAATACTTTCAGAACACAGGAAAATGAAAGGAACTGAAACTAAAGTAAGTGAAACTGTGCATAAGGGGTACAGCTATACACTGTCTCTGAAAACCAAAATTTCATTTCTGAGTCTACAACTTTGAGTCCATTCCCCACGTTAGAATAGTTCTGTCAGGAAGAGTGCTTTGGTCATAGATGCTTTGAATGCCTTCATGAGCAAAGAGAATTTATTTTGTGCTAACATAATGGCTTCTCATCCGTTTGTAAGGAGTAAAGAGTCAGGTATATTTCTCTGAAAATTTAGCATTTGTAGTTGTTAATATCACGAAAACATTGAAAGAATTTGAATTTACTTACTTTTGCGTGTTTCATTAAATATTTCTGTTGAATTTTATACAATCTTTCTTTGTCTAACTTGAAACTAACAATAACCAGGATATGTATTGGTTTTACTCAATTTTCAATAATTTTGTCAGATACACCTTTTCATATTACATGTTGTATTGTTGCTGTTTCTCTTGAGATCATAAAGATTACTAAATCTTCACTACTGCTCTTCCCAGTTATTATTATCTTTCCTTTAGAAACACCAACTGCCAATTCATTTGGTCACATTTTGCAGTTTTCTTTGTTTACCATCTATACTTCTTCTTTCTAGCAGTATTTCTCCCACCATATCTCTTGTATTTTGAGGGAATTTCTCATATTTGCTTTGTATGTTTTGAAATTGTCCAGTTCACAGATGCAGACATCACCATAAAAAGTCTTTTCTTTTTAGATGAAGATAGTTGCACAATTTAAACACACTTTTTATCAGTTTTGTCCCTACTTGACCTAAATGATAACTTTATATCTTATTTACAGTTTTGCTATGGCTTTCTCCCTCTTTTTCATGGTAACACATAATGAGCACTACATTACCAATCTTTACCATCAGTGTAGCTTATGAGAATCTTTGTAAATAAAATATAGCTGCATTTGCTTGTTTTAAGTACCCATCTGAGACTATGTATTTAAATGTACAAATTAACATACATTTTCAGAGTAATCACGATATGCTTAGATATACTTTTGCTGTACGATTTTTTCCTATTTTACATGATTTCTTCTTGTTTCTTTTGGCTTCTTTCCTACATGTTCAAGTTTTATTTTTGTTCCATTTAGTTCTCTTTATATTTTGTACCATTTTACATAAGAGCCTCTAAGTTGTAGTAATTGTTTCATCTCATGAAACATTTCTTATAAAAATAAAGTGTGCAGAAATCATTTAAAAATACCTAGATTCTACCAATCAAGTTTAGAAATAGAACATTAAAAATAAACGTCAAAGTTCTTGTATAGTTTTCCCATATCATAGTCCCTTCGGTCTTACTAGAGGTAATGTCTTTACTAACACTGATGTTTATCATCCCATTATTTTCTTTATACTTTACCAGACTATGTATGCGTGCTCTGAAAATGAATTATGCTACTATCATCACCTTTATGAAACTGGTATATTTTATGTAAAAATTTTTAGCTTCATTTTTCATTCAAAATTAGGTTTTCAGATGTGCCCCTATTGATATATAGGACACAAATCACATGTGACCCCTCACATTCCCTCCACTGTTCTTTTCTTTCCAATTGTGTTCCCAGTCTTTTTGACCCATAACAGTAGCCTATCATTTCTTTGCCTCTACTAGATTCTGGTACTGGACTCTTATCTCACATCCTTGTGAAATAATGCAATTTCTAGTTTCTAGTTCCTCTTACTGCTTCATTACATGAATGGGATACTATATTGCAGAATGAATGGTGACTCACAGAGATGACTCTCAGGCACAAACTCACCTCTGAGTCAGTCCAGGGAAATCTAAGACACTGAGTAAGTACAATAGCTGAGCACCCTGTGGTAATTTTTCTTGATTTAACATGCAATGTTAGTCAGCAGCACAAAATTTGCTTCAGATCTTTGCTTACTTCAGTTTTGCTTTTCCTCATTTATTTTGCCTTAGAAAAATTATCAACTCTTTAACTATGTATCAGTTTCTGTGTGTGAAAGACTCAGACAAAGAATAATGTAGCTCTGTATGCTGTCCCCATTTCACTTATCAATTTACATTTCTCTCTATAAAACCACAGTTTAAGGATCAAGTTATGAAACACTCATACTTAATGAACATTTTGTTCTTGTATAACTTAGAATGTTTCCTTTTCTCCCTTATATTACTGAGGCATGCTAACAATTAAAATTAATTATATTTGAAGTATGAGTTTTGATGATTTGACACATTCATTTAAAAGTAATGCCAACCAATAGCTTGCTTTGAAACTCTTCAATAACTGCTAGTATGGAAATTATGAGAGATAATAAAAGAGCCTCGCATGTTATGCAATCACTTGGTGATTACATGGCTCACATCCAGTTATTTGAACTTGTAAAACACACTAGCTTCTTATACACTTCACAGTTTTTTTTAAATATGCCATTTCTCCCACATGAAATTTCCTTCTGCTTTGATGTAATAAGTTCCTATTAAGCTTTAAGAGATAGGTTAATATGCTATGTATTATATTATTTCCTCTCTTAATTATTTCGTGATGTCCTTATGACTTTAATAATGATTGGTCTCTCCCCATGTATTTTTTCTTTATTTGCATTGCTCGGGATTGAATCCTGAGCCTTACTCAGAGCTACATCTCTAGCCCTTTTTATTTTGAGCCACGGTCACATTAAGTTGTTCAATTACCCAGGCTGGGTTTGAGCTTTCAGTCATCCTACCACAGCCCCCCAGAGCGCTGTGACCCCCATGTGTGTCATACATTTCTAGCAAGCATAGTATCAAGGCAAAGCCAAATGAGCAAGAGAGGAAGTGGTATATGTAAATGTCTTTTGAAGCGTTGCTCGGGTCGCGTTGGGTAATACTTCGTTGGCTAAAGCAAGTCTTGGGTGGGTTTTCATAAAACAGGCAGAGTAAAACAACATGGCCAGAGAAGGCACAACTGCATGGTTCTATGACAAAAAAGAGAGAACACAAGGAAGGTAAGTATTAGGGTTATTAATACAGTTGATCTACCACGTATTTTGACAATTAATTTCAGAAATCTTGTTCTCTATAGAATCTACTTTTTAAAGCAGACTTAGCATTTATTTCAGTCATTGAATTATCCAAATATCCATTACACAATGAAGTGTAAGGAAACGGACAAAAGAAACCCAGGGCTAACTGAAAATCATGTATGTCCTTGCAGGTTAATGCCGTCACTTTAGTAGTTTCATTTGTCACTACTTTCAACAGGCATAGTATTTAATGACCAGCAGTAAGCCAATTTATATGCAGACTTTAGGGGAGAAATGATATAAAGGTGTACACTAAAAAATAAGTATCATAAAACTTGGTAACTGTGGCTAAAACTGATGAGAAATAGTGTTTTATATTCGTGTCTATTAACATATTCTAAGGCACACATATAGAATAAAATGCATCACAGCCATTTAGTTCTGCTTTTTCAAATATAAGAAAATGCAAAAACATCCTTAAAATATGTATCAGGTAATAATCTTAAATATATAATAAGCATTACAGCCATAACTGATTGAGAGCGACAAGGGCTTACCCAGTTTCTTTGCTTGTGATCTAGCTATATACGCTTGTGGCAGTGGAAGGTGTTTTCTTTGAACCTAAGTTGAATAAAGGAATATATTAAATGAACTCCACATATATCGAAAACATAAGCCTTAGACATGCTAAGACCCAACACTGAATGAAAATTTTAAGCTAATTGTAAATTACTACAGGTTTAACAAGAAATTATTGGGTTGAATGAACTCATGATTTTACCTATGTTTTCCCCTGACACTATGATATTGCCAACATTGTTTCCATTATTTCTTGTTCTTAGTAGCTGCTATACATACACAAATGCACATCATAGATGACCTAATTCTCAATGGAATGTAAAATATGTCCTAGGGTGGCAGAGAAGGGAAGGAAGACATCCCATAGAGTAAATAGAGGATAACATAGTATAGCCAACAGATAACTAGACAAACAAAGCAGTCAGACTAAGGTCAAAATACTGAATAATTTTATATTCTACTCTATAACAAAATATTATAATATTATACTAACAACATACATAGTAATAATATGTATAGCTACTATTTCTTGTCAGACTTATTGTCCCCATTTTATGGAAGAGAAAACAGACTCAAAGGAAACAATACTTATAGGTACATTTAGATAAAGGGAGAACTCAAGTTTAAACCTGTGCTTATGTCACTTCTGGTTTCCTAGCTTTTATCACTAAAGATGTCATTTCCTAGAAGTATCAGATTACTAAAAAGGCTACAAGAAATATGGCAAAGAAATGAACAAATGATTATCAGAATTGGAATATTTATCTTAGGATCATTTTTCAGTAACTGTTAAAATTCAGAGTAGGACAAGTAATAAGAATATTCTTAATTCCATATTATTAGGCAAAACACAAGACATTCAAATTAGGTTTGTTTTACTGTTCCTTTTGAATTACTTGTTACAGTTTCTTCCTCATCACCTTACTTTATGGACAAATTTATATTTTTTATTTGTCGGTAAAACCAATGTTTTAATATGGATTTTCATTGTGAAATGATTACCACAATCATGTTGATTAAAAACCTACTGCCTAACATGATTTTGTTGTTGTTACTGTTCTTCCATAATGAAAATACCTCAGATCTACTCAATTCTAAAATCGGTCACATTATCAGAAGCATTCCCATACTAGTCATTTTGTTTCTTCTCTTAAATCCATTCTTCCCTTTTCCCATTCTACTTTAGGTCCATAGGAGATGATGTCTGGATTCTAGTTGGTTTTTAACCAATGAGAAGCACCAGAAGACTTCAGGATCAGAAAAGCGAGAAGCTGGGAAAGATACTCCATGTGTTTTCTCTGTCATTCATCCCAATCCTCACAATGTCTGCCTTCATTCATATCTACAATTCTCAAAGGCAGCCCTGCTTTCCTGGCCATGGCACCAGCTCTCAAAAGGGTGTAGTGAATGCTGCTCTGATTCTTGCCTTCTCAAGACTGCTATTGCTCCCCCAGGGGGTCTCTTCATACCTTAATGCATCCTTACACTACCCATAGCTCTATACTTTACATCGCTGTTGAATAGTTTTCAGTCGTCACTTCCCAGTTTGTCATTTATTTTCTGCCTGGAAATGTAATATAAAAATACCCATATGCTGCAGGTTATGTATATATATATATATATATATATATATATATATATATATACACACACACACGCACACATACATACATACATATACATATACACATACATACATACTGCTTTCAGGTAATGTTTCATGCTCGTTTTCCACTCTCAAACATATCGTGGCTTAGAAGATAATTTATATGCTAACCCTACTCATACACATAATTATGTTAATTAGGGAAGGGAAGGGAAGGGAAGGGAAGGGAAGGGAAGGGAAGGGAAGGGAAGGGAAAAAGATGGTTGGGGATATAGCTCAGCATGAAGGTTCTGAGTTCAACCCCCACTATTATAAGCAAGTGAACAAACAAATAGAAATTCTGAAAAACTGAAGTGAAACAGCACTTGCATAGGAGAGCCAATAACTTTCTGTGGGCTCATAAAGTTTCAGATTCTCCTTGGAATAGCCTAGCATAACATGGCTTAGGGGTGTTAAACTGTTATACCACTCCAATTTTTCATTTTCTGTGGAGAATCTCTAAGCGCCTTCATAGGAATACTTTGTATCTCATGGGACCTTTTATCTCCTTGTTATAGCCAGTGCAGTATCTTATCAATTTCAGCTTTTAATCAAAGTCCTATATTAATTCATCTCAAGAAACAAAATAATATATTTCAAAAGACTATATATATATAGTGTGGTGGCTCATGCCTGTAATCCCAGCACTTGGGAGGCTAAGGCAGGAGGATTGCCCAACATTTGAGGCCATCCTGGGATATGGTGAGATCCTGTCTCAAAAAAACATATACCAATTACATATAATCACATAATACATAGGTGAAGTACCTTTGTTGTATAGTGACTAGTAGCTATACAGGAAGAATTTTTCTTACTGTGAATGGGATATTTCACTAGGTGCTGCGAGGGATATAATTTTAATCAATCAGAATGGTCTTCTACCCTAGCAGACATATAGATAAGCCATGGTTTACTATATTCAAGTTGTTCATCCTCTCTTGTAATTTCCTTTTATTTTCCCATCTATTATAGTCAATTACTCACCCTGGACCCCCACATGGCTTTGTTCAGGCATCACTGTAATTTTTGTAACTATGAAGTTGCAAACCAATCTTCCCTATACATTACAGTCCACATTGCTCATATTCTTTTACTAAATGTATCAATCCAGAGTCTTGCACAGGGTCTTATTAAATACGATTGTCAATATATCTCTATTTATTAGCAAACTTCTGATTAAATGTGACTTTTGAGCCTTATTTTATAACTGTTAAAAATTATGCCCTGCCCTAGAAAAAAGGAGGGGAATATATACCTAGAAGTACCCTCTAGACATTTTCATTTAGGTTTTTGCATTATAGGTATCTCCTTCCCTCCTCCATTTCCCTTTAATTCTGATTTGTAAAAGAAAATTTAGTCCCTTTTTTAGCCCTTGTCACTTGTTTATTTATTTATTTATAATTAGGTGAGGGAAAAAAGAACAAAGTAATACTTTCCACCAAGACAACCTATTTCTTACCATTCCCTCCCACTTCGTCGCTAGTGTGGCTTTTTAGTAACATTCAAAACACAAGATACTTAAGTTTATTTGACGTGAGTTTCCCCACAAGTAAAACAGAATGTGGAGACTGAGATACAACATAGATCCATATTTATTGACTTCCCTTATTTAGTTATAACAATGTACTGGTACCAGTTTATCAAATTAGCTTAATTCTATAATGCAAATAGTTAATGGCTTTATCTTTTAATTTTATCAACTATGATTCTTTCTGAACCCCAGAGATTATTTTAGGTACTTCCAGCAAATACACAAAATAAGAATAATCTCATTTAATATCTACTAATTATTTTCATTATTGAACATACAGGGTAAACTAGAATCTTCTTCTCACATCCAATTTAATTTTCTTTACTATCCCCATCTGTGGAGTGACAGGCATGGTGAAAGCAAAGAATATAGTCTCTGTAAACTCTTTCCTACCTACTTATGTCCTATTTTCAGCTACTTGTCACAGAAGGTGTGAAGGGGAAATCAGAAAAAGCGGAGTAAATAGTTCACACTAACGTGAGTATCACAGTACTTTCTTGACAAAGGCTGACTTGTTCAGCCTCTACTATAGAAACAACTAGAATATTTCATCTTTTGCTTTGCTTGTGAGTTCTTTGCACATTCTATCCACAGGGGTCTCTCAAATACATCCCTATCATGGGGCCATATGACCTTCATCCACATGTGATTCCTCTGAGCACTTGCTCTCTGACTTTTTATCAATGGATTCCTTCATACTGTTAAGCAGCATGGACATCAACTGTTCAGCAGGAAATTTCCATTTCTTATGAACATTTCAGAAGAGTATGCAAAACGCCAAGGTGTATCTCAGTGGTTGGCGGCAGAACATGTGCTTAGCATGTGAAAGCTCCTGAGTTCAATCCTCAGCACCATTAAGAAGGTGGAGGAGAAGAGAAGGAGAAGGAAAGGGAGAAGAACAGGGAGAGGGAGAAAGAGGGGAGGGGAGGGGAGGTGGAGGAGGAGGAGAAAAAGAGGAAGAAGAAGAAAGAATTATGTAGCTCTCATTGTGCCCTTTTGCAATTCTAAAACTAAAGGAATCTCCCCAGAAAGTACAGGTAAGTCAAGATTCAAATTTACAGGGCTCTAAACACTTAAATTTCAAAATAAAACAAATACAGTGTACAACACTGAAATGTTGTTTTACAACAAAGTGTCTAAGTAAAGATAAACTATTGTTCTGGCTTAGTTGTTGTTTAGCATGACAACATCTTCCTAAACTGACCCAACCTCAGAATGCTTGGCTTTCTCCCTCTCATTCCTTTCCTTGACAATGCTTTTATATTTTGCAATTTCTCCCATCAAGGAAAGAATGGTAGCCAGGAATGGTGGCAGCACATACCTGTAATACCAGCACTCAGGAGTGTGAATCAGTGGATTGTAAATTGAAGGTCCGCCTGGACCAACAAGCATCATACGTAAAATAATAATAATAATAATCATCATCATCATCATCATAATGTAATGAGAAATAGACTCACACACACTAGTAGACTAAAGATTATTGCTTCTCAAATTGTGCTACACAGAGTAGAGAAATTAGCATACTATACTCACAGAGGTAGAATCTGCATTATAATAGCTTTCCCATGTACTTTGTATGTATTATAATAAAGTAACAGGGAGCATTGCGTCGACACTGAAGTTTGAGAAACATCTGCTGTTTTCCAGAGCAAAGTATGATCCCTGGGCATCAGCATCACCTGGGAAATTATTCAAAATGTAAATTCTCAGGCCCAACGCCAAACTATTTCTGTGTTTTGAATGTAGTTTGAAAGTCTCCTCCAAGACTTCATGTGTTGAAATTTGAATCTTTTTTTGGGGGGGTGTACTGGGGA
Organism: Dinomys branickii; assembly: GCA_004027595.1. Classification (NCBI taxonomy): domain Eukaryota; kingdom Metazoa; phylum Chordata; class Mammalia; order Rodentia; family Dinomyidae; genus Dinomys; species Dinomys branickii. The sequence continues at coordinate 12,641 of PVLD010020849.1, read as the reverse complement.
TCGAACTCAGGACCCTGCGCTTGCTAGGCAGGCGCTTATTCCACTGAGCTATATCCCCAGCCCCATGTGTTGAAATTTGAACATCACAGTGAAGTACTAAAAGGGTGGAAACTTAATCTCTTCACAGTGGTTAGAGGTGGGATCTTCGGGAGGTAATTAGGGCCTGGGCATGTAGCACTATTTGGGTAGAGGCTTCATGTTTGAATTCTTGTGTCTTTGTATGAAGAGGGCAAACAGAAGAAACACACACACACACACACTTGTGCATGCTCCCTGTATTGTGTCATGGGATGCCCTGTGCTACCTTGAGAATGTGACAGTAAGGCCATTATCAGATATGTTTCCTTGACCTTCACACTTTGCCATGAACCAAAATAAGCTCTTCCCTCCCCTCCAGTCCTCTTCTTACTCCTCTTATTCTTATTCCTCCTCCTCATTCATTCTCTCTCTTTCTCTCTCTCTCTTCTGACTATATAGTCCAGGCCAGCCAGCTTTACATTCAGTATGGAGACCAGGTACCAGGCTGTTTTCAAGGTTGCAATTCTCCTGCCTCAGCCTCCCCACTGCTGAGATTATAGGCTTACATCACAATTCTGTCTGGCAAGCCTCTGGGATTTGTTTCATTTGCAATAGGAAATAGACTAACAAACCTACTGATCAGAAACTGAGTGCAGGGCCCAGCTACCTGTTTTAATAAGCTCTCCGGGGAATTCTAAAGCCTGAAACAAACTTGAGGACCACTGTTGGATAGCATCGACATGTAAAGAATTGCTAATTTCAGATTTAGATTTCTCAAAATACCATAAATAGTGGAAATATGTAGGAGGTTTTATCCCATATACCTCTTGGGTTTCCTCTAATCTGCATAATCCTGAAATTCAAGAACTTTCCAAACATGCCCTACGTATGCCTTTCAGATTAGGCCATTAGCTTGTTTCATGTATTCTGGCAGTAAATCCCTGGATATCAGTGCTTTAATTCAAGAATTCTGCTCCATTACTTTATCACTTTCAACTTGTGAAATTTCATACTACTAAGACATCAGGTTATATAACAATTTTAATTAGCTACCCATAATACAGAGATCATTGACTTTCTGGAATTACTTCAGTACTTAGAACCTTCTGAAAAATACACCTGTACATGTTTTTATCCTCATCATTGCCCAAATAGCCCATGTTTAAGTGAATTGACTCTATTTTCTAATGCGAATTGGTATCTGCACAATTTCTGATAAAAACTGTTTCTGTGTACATGTGCAGTATGCTCCACTTAAGATGGTAGCCTATTGCTAGTAAATATCATGATATGGACATATTCTCCGCTGGCTTTTCAATACAAAAAGGGGTGATGGTTAATGCAGTTTAAACTCAAATATAAACAAGAATTATATGAAAGTATGTATGACTACCCATGGTATTGATCACACTGTAGAAGGAAGCACTTTACAACTGTGAAACAGTTATATTTTTATTATTTTAAGGCAGCCTGCAGTGTTATTATAAGAGTAAACAAAGGATTCACAGAACAGCTAGGCAAGGATACACTATTCAAGTAACTTATCTGCTGTTACTCTTAAAGCCCTTTCATAGTGTTGAACAAAAGAAAACCACTCTTTTCCAAAATACTTCTCCAACTGTATGATTCTTAGTTAATTCTACTATTAGGACATTTAGTTAGGTGCTTTTACTTTCAATAATGTTTATTTTGTTTCTATGTATGAAATAAACATTTTCCCTTCTGTATAGGTGTTAAGTTATGCATGGTACCCAAGATAAGTGATCATTTTGTTGGCACATTTGAAAACTTGTTAAGCACATTCAATTTCACTAACCCACAAGAATCACCTATTAGTTATGATACATTTGCTATCTTTAACGAGGTTCACATTAATGTAAGTGCTGCAAACTTACAACTTTACATGTATTGTAAAGTTAGTCAAGAATTTCCTACAAACTGTCTGAACTATTTGAGAATGATACAGAGCAAAGGAAAACATTTCTGAGGGAATTTTCTGTGTCACATGAAAAATTATTTTGGGCAACTTTGTAATGTACAGTGAAAACATTCATACTGAGGTTGGAATTACTGAGTATGGAATTTATATATAAATAAAAGCTATTAATTAATATCCTTTCACACACTCAGGTGAAAAGAATCACTAAGCCAGCAAAGAATTCACCTTTTAAGAAACTTTTGGAGAACAGATCTATTGACTGCATGAAGGTATTCACAGGAAATTAAAGAATAGGTACAATTCCATTTTATTTTTTAATTTATTTTATTGGTACACTTTGGATATACATAAAGATCACATTCATCACAGGGTATTCCTTTTTAATTGATTTAGGAAATAATCAGTTTAGCTCTGAAACATGCACTAATATCTATCTAAAAACATTCACTTTTTAAAATAATGGAAGTTTATACATACCTACAGAATATGTTGCTGAGTCATAATGTAGAATTTAAGTTTTATGTACTATATTATGAACATAAATTATAACTCTCCAAATTCTGTACTCATTATCTGCCAAATTATGCAATCTTATTTCTTGATAAAGTTTTGTGTTTCAAATATTAGATGATATCATAAGACTAAGTTTCATGTTTTTATTTGACTTTTTAATAAAATATATCATGTACATGTCTTCTGTTCCTGGATAGGCAGAAAAAATATAGTCAAAATGTCCATATCCTCAAAGCTGTTATACAGATTTAGTGCAATCCCAATTAAAATACCAATAACACTCTTCACAGAACTAGAGACAACAATTCTAAATTCATATGAAACCAGAAGAGACCTAGAATAGCAATAGCAATTCTGGGCAACAAGGACAAGGCAGGGGACATCACAATCCTAGCCTTCAAGTTATACTACAAAGCTACAGTGATAAAAACAGCATGGTATTGATGAAAACAAAACTTGTGGATCAATGAAACACAACAGAAGTAACAAAAACAACTCCAGGCTCAGCTACCTTATTTTTGACAAAGAGCTGAAACACTTTCACTGGAGGAAAGATTACCTCTTTAATAAGTGTTTTGGGAAAAACTGATTTTCTACATGCTGAAGAATGAACCTAGACTCATATCTCTCACCAGGCACTAAACTAAAGTCAAAATGGATGAATGATCTAAATATTAAAGGAGAAACACTTAATCAACTATAAGATAAAATAGGTAAAACTCTTAAAGGCATAGATGTATTCAAAGACTTCATGAACAAAACCCCAGTAACACAAGAAATATTACAAAGAGTCAACAAATGGGATCACAATTTAAAAGCTTTTTATGGGTACAGGAAACCACCAGCATAGTGAAGAGACAGACTACAAATTGGGAAAATTTTTCTCAGGTACTCCTCAGAGAGAGAACTAGTATCTATAATACATAAAGAACTTAAAACAGCCACTGAAAATTTAAAGACCCAATAAAAATGAGTATCTGAAATTAATAGGTAATTCTTAGATGAAGTAGAAAGGGTGAATAAGTACATGAAAAAATGGCCAAATCACTGGTCACTCAAGAAATGAAAGTTAAAATAACACTGAGATTCCATCTCACTCCGTTGAGAATGGCTATTACCAAGAAATCAACCGATAAAAAAATGCTGCTGAGGCTGCAGGAAAAAAGGAACCCTTTTCCATTGTTGGTGGGAGTATAAATTGGTACAGCCATTATGGAAATTTGTATGGAGATTCTCCAATAAATTAAAACTAGAAGATCTATTTGACTCAGCTATTCCCAACTAGGTACCTTCCTGAAAGAGTTAAAGTCATCATATCACAGTGATATATGTATACTCTTGTTTATAGCACAAAAATTTATATCTAAATCCTGGAAATAGTCCATATGTGCATCAACAGATGAACAGATAAAGAAAATGTAGTATTTCTATACAATGGAGTGATACCCTGCCATAAATAAGGATAAACATGAGGCATTTTTAGGTAAAAGAGTGTCTTGGTTACTTTTCTCTCGTTGCTGAGACAAAATACCCAACACCCAAAAGGAAGGAAGGAAAGGTTTATTTTGCTTACATTTTGTGGAAGTTTCAGTCCATACTTGGCTGCTTCAGAGGCAGAGTGACACATGGCAGACAGCAGACTTCAAGGCAGCAGAGCACAGCAAAAACAACCAGCAAAAGGGAAGAATGGCTGCAAGCAGCCTCCTTTTCTCCCCTACATTGGAAACAACCTACCCCCACCCAGGGGTCCTGAACCTCTTACACACTCTCCATGCCCTCCTCTTAAACAGGCTCAGGATGTTTACAAAGGAAGCACCCCAGCTTCCTCCTGAGTCACTCAGCTAAACCTCTAGATTCCCCAAGTTGACACAATGTATCAACCATAACAAAGAGTGTACCTCAAGAGCACACTCCTATGTTAAATAAATCAGATACACAAGTTTAAACAGCACATTGCTTCACTTGTGTGAGAAATCTGAAGTATAAGTAAAGCAAAACGGATGATAGGTATTGAGAAGGGAAACAAGGTATGGGGAAGGGGAGAAAAAAGGAAAGGGAATTTTTAAAAAAGAATTGAAGAAAACAAATGAAAATAGAGCTTTTGTACATGGAGATGGGAAGAAAGATTACAGGGAAGGGAGGAAAAGGGGACAGAGAAAAATAATGAAGATGTAGTATGTGTATGTACAAATCAATCATGATGAATATGATCATTATGTACTACAAATATTTACTAACAAAATAAAGTATAGCTTATATTCAGTAAAAGTGAAAATAAGTGCAAAAAATTGTTTAATTTTCATTAACACAGTGTTGGAATTAGCACTCTGATCAAGAAATAATGCTGTGATCAAAACTCAGGAAGTTCTTTTGCCCCCTCCACTTTATATTTACCAGCCTCTCAACTCAAAAATAACTACTACCCTATTTTCTTACAGCAGTTCCACTTTATTTCATGCTGTACATGAAAGCAATAAAAGCTAGGCATGGTGGCACACATCTGCAATCCCGACACTCAAGAAATTGAGACAAGAGGATCACTGGGAGTTTGAGATCAGCCTGGGCTACAAATTGAATTGAAGTCCAGCCTGAACTGCACAGCAAAACCCTGTCTCAAAAAGACTAAAAAAAATATCAAAGCAATAAAAAAACCAAACTAATATTTTTCTTTGAATGTCATGTTCTTTGCATCATGACAACATTTTTATGTTTTGTTTTGTGGTCTGGCCTAGTTAATAAAATGTATCAGAGATAAATATTCATACTTCTCCTACTCTAATAGTTCTGAAAGTATGATCAAGAGACTGTAGATAGATGGTTAAGAAACTTTCAGGGGTTCCTAGGGTCAAAACTATCTTCACAACAATACTAAAACATAATTCACCTTTTTCACTAACTCTTTTAAGAATGTCCACTAAGGTTTCCCAGAGATTGCCCAAACTGATATCATAGCAGACTGAGAGAAGAACCAAATACGGTGATCTAGTTGCCTTCAATTATGCCAGGTATTAAAGAGATTTATAAAAATATAAAGCATTGTTATTCACTATTTTCCCTTGGAAATATAAATTTTAATAATATGTTATTTATGCTATCACTCCTTAAGTTTATACTTATTTTATAAAGCCTAATATTTTGTGTCAATTTTAGTTTCTGATATATAAATAGTAATAGATATATTACACATAACGAAGGTTTTTGGAGTCTTCACTAATGTAAGAAAGAGTCCTGAGATCAAAATCTTTGAGCTCCACTACCCTACATGTTCTAGACATACTTTCCACACTATTCCTCTGAATCAGCTCCCATTAAAGTCCCAGATAACTTATTTGCCAATGTCACTTTTCAATTTTCGTTCTTTTCTTGAGCTCTGTAAATTTGGAGTACTACATTCTTTCTCCTTTTCCTTTACAATTCCTCATATCCTCTGCTTCTGCAAAATTATTCTGTTTCATCATTTCTCATGTTTTATATATAAGCTCAACTTTCATATCTCACCTCTGATACTCAAAATTGTTTAAAACACATTGCAAAGCATTCTTGAACCTAGATTTGATTTTTACCTCATAAAAACAAATACATTATTAAGTTACTCTTTAAAAAATTATGTCATGGATGCTAAGACTCATGAGAAATGACAAAGGACTTTATTAACCACAACACAGTAAGACTCATGAACATCAGGGTTTTTATTTTGGCTTTTCTTTTCCCAAAGTCCCATGGTAGTGACATGGAGGAGCCAGGATTGATATTACTCAGGCTACAGATATGTGTTACAGCTGAAAATCTCTGAGCTTTGGGAAATTTTTTATTGGAAGCAATAAGTAAGCATACTCATGCCTCAAATTTCTTCCTGCTAACTCAACTCTTACAAATGGTCAGAATAATCTGAGCCTTGAATTCATGGCATTCCCTGAAAGAACTTGCAAAGACACAAAAGGTACAAAGAAGATTATCTCTACCAACATACATTTGAGAAATTAATTAGTCTGGAGCACTGTTTATGAAATGGAAGACAGATCCCTCCATATTCAAATGTTTAAAATGTCAGAAGGTTCATTCACCTTTCAGAGTACATCCAAGAACTTCAGCCTGACATATTCATGTTTCTCGGGGTACTGCTATGAACTTATCTAGGTGGACATACACTCCACGTGTGATCAGTTATTACCAGTATAAGGGATCAGATCCTTTGTTTTAATAAGACTCAGGTATTTTTATCCAACATCATTGTTGATGTTTCTATTTGATTTTCAAATAGGCACCTCAGTTTCAGAACAAGCAGAATTAATCAAATCATCATTTTGTCCTGGTGCCATTCAAGATGTGACAATTTTACACACTGTTTAAAATCTTGATCACAATCACCTACCATTTCATCACCCAGGCTGAAATTTAATGCCATTTTTTCTTTACTCCTTCTGCTTCAATATCTAATTCTGCATTCCTGGTGATATTTTCCTTTCCGATATTTCTTCCATCTGTTCTCTCAATTTGTACATCAACAGCTTAGGTTCATCGGCAGAATCTCTTGCTATCATTTACAACACTAGCTCTTTAATGAGTCTCCATGTGTTTGGTTTCAATCTCTTCCACTACATTTTCCCAACAATGCAGAGCGGTTTGGAAGTGGGGGAAGAGAAGAGGTTATGGATTCAGATATACTCTGAGTACTGACCCCTCTGAAACTGATCCTTATGTATAATATCTTAAGCAAGATAGCGATGCTTACTGCAAAAGTACGATGTTAAATTCACTTATAGTATTGAATTGTAAAACATATATCAAATAATCTATTTACAATAAATTAAGAGTAACAGACATAAATGTAGCCCCCTGGTATATTTTTAGCAAAATTTCCAATAAGTACATACTTAATAATTTAGGTTCCGGAGAGACTACAAAGAAAGTGAACAAAAGTGTTACTGTATAGAGATCTTCTTATATGAAATATAATAGGGTCCAAATGAAACAGTGAAAAATAAATATTTTAAAATTTTATTAGTACATGTTGTATTACATAATAGTTAAGTTCATTGTAGGGAATTTGTAATATCTTGATCAATTTGCTTACCTTTCTCCCACCGTGGGTCCTCCTTTCTCCCTCTTTCTGCAAATCCCCTTCTTGTCTCCACAGAAGATACCTCCCTATTTATCTATTTCCTACTATTTTTTATTTTGTTCCTCAAATTATTTAAACTTTAGGTGTCTCATATAAAATAAAATATGATATTTAACATTTTGATTTATTTCACTTGGTATTATGGTATTAAGATCCAACCATTTTCCTACAAGTGACTCAAATTTGTCTTTATGGTTGAGTAACATATGTGTAGCACATTTTCTTTATCCAGTCACCTTTTGATGGGTATGTGAGCTGCTTCCATAATTTAGCTCTTGTAAATGTTCCTATGAACACAGGTATGCACATACACTGACTTTAACTCTTTGCAGAAGATAACCAGGAAATGAGTCAAATGTAATTTCTATTTTTTTGAGGAATCTTCATGATGATTTCCATAGCAGTTGTGCTAATTTACATTCCCACCAAAAGAAAACATTTTGTACCATCAACCAATTACATAAGAGAAATCCATGTTGAAGACTATAGTAAAAGTATAATCTGGAGTATTTCCTGTGCTAACAAGGTATACTAGAGATGACTCCAGGTTCCCTTTGCCCCATTTTTGCTCTACTCTTCAATACCTGATATGCTCTACAGGCATTTATTATCTTATTAATTCTTTAGTAAAAGATTTCAGCTTTACACAATAAGATTACTTAATTGTTTCTTTATGTGGCAAGTCTTTTTATAAGGAAGAAAATAAAAGTGCAATTTGATTTTAAAAAATAACTTTGAATATAACACAGATAATTTACTTAAATCCAAGGGTGACCTATCTAGAAATATACAATACGATATGTGTATTTCTGATGTCTGTGGTTTATTGAAAGAAACAGTTAAGGTTTAAAATTTTCTTCTTTCTTGACCAATTTTACATGCTTGCATCTTGTAATCACAATGACTGATCTGAAGACAACAATATGCTGCATAAAAACCATTTTGTTGAACTCCTACCATCTTGTATGGTGAAGCTCTGCATCATTTCTAATATTTTTTACTACTTGTTACGGTGTTTGATTGTTTGATCCATCTTACATTCTTACATCTGGTGTACTGAGAAACTTCATTGAAGCAAGTAATGTAGCAACCATTGTTAATTCCTATCACTTTGCTTTGAGGTCACATATTGTTTTTGTATTGCTTTGATTTTGTCTTCATGGTTGTTGTTTAGTTAGCTTTTTTTCTCTTTAAAATAAAAAAGAAATATACCTCTGGATTGTCAGTACCAAAGGTTATTATCTATTTAATCTATTAAAGCATTTTGTGCATTTAAGTGTCAAGACTAAAAGTGAGGATAAAATATTTCTTCTGACCACTATGATACACAGTTAACAAATATTTACTGAGATATATCTCAGGGAATCTTTTGAAAGAATACAGTGAGTTTGACCAATGACCTTGTTGTGTTATTGTTGTTACTTTTTTGTGTTGCTCCACCTTATGTAGCTCTGTAAAAATCTGATTAGAATCCTGTTCTAATACATATATTAAATCAATAAAAGGAGGAAAAGGATACTTGGCACTTGAGAGTTCCTTTAAATCTTGGAGGATCAACTCTATTTCCCAATTCAGGTGAACAATTCTCCCTCATTCGTTACAGCCCTGTGAAAGTACTATTCTTGTTGACCCAGAATAATTTTCCTCATGTCTCTTCTATTTCATACACATAATTATGTCAAGTGATTTTCAGGTCTCAACATGTTGTGAGCAATAAAATAAGGCATTATAGAAACCACCCAAAGGACTAGTAGAAAGAAATATAACTGGAAGTAAAGGTGAAGTAATCTGCAGTTAGTGGATAGTATTTCTACAAAAGTAAATTTAACTTTTATTGGTTTTATAAATAGCTATATATCTATCTGCATGAAAGTAATTATAATATCAATCAATGTTATTTTATCAAATATTGACAATTTAGTCAGGCTCTCTTGGTTGAGATTGGGTGAGACCTCTTACATTTACTGCTAGTTTTTATGGTGTTTCTTTTTTTTGTTTTTATTTTTTTTATTTTAAAAGTAAAAGAACAAAAACATATTAACAAACAGAAACAAAGTAGCATGAGAAAGAGTACAATCAAAACTGATTTACAGACAAGGTGACAGGGACTCAACAATGATTTTTGCTTTACCTATTGATATCTTCAAAGCGTATATTCATGAACACAGATACAGACATGCAAAATTGGTCAAACAATCAATCATCTCAACAACAGAAAAAAAAAAACCGGAAAGCACTAACAAAAAGGCACAAAGTAGTACAATAACGGTATGATCAGAATTGAATTATACACAAAGCAACAGAAAACCAACAATAGTTGCTGCATTGCATATTGATATCTTCAAAGTGTGTGCTCAGGATAACACATACAGACATACAAGATTGATCGATTAACCAGTCATCAACTATTCCTTCGCATTAAGTGATATAATACAATAGTAGAACCATGTTAGCCCTCCTGCACATATGTATATACATATATACATACATACATTTTTGCCTCTTTCTTTTCTCCTTTCCCTCGTCCCATCTGTTCTTTGCTTTTGAACAGATTTCCCTCATGTCTCTTAGTTTATGTTCCCACCCTCAGGTTCTTACACCAGTGACACAATACGTTGCCTGCTCATGTACCGCTGATTTATTTCACTTATGAGTGTGGACTCCAATTTTGACCATTTGCCTACAAAGTCCCCCAAACTGTCTTTCTTTCTAGCTGAATAATATTCCATTATATAAAAATGCCACAGTTTTTTAATCCAGTCTTCTGTGGATGGACACTTGGGTTGCTTCCACAATTTAGCTATTACAAATTGTGCTGCTATAAACATGGGTGCACATATATCAGAGTGATATGATTGTTTCAGATCTTCTGGGAAAATACCCAGAAGGGGAATAGCTGGTTTGAATGGAACCTCTACACCTAGTTTGTTGAGAAATCTCCAAACTGCTTTCCACAGTGGTTGCACCATTCTGCATTCCCACCAGCAGTGTAATAGAGTCCCTATTTCTCCATAGCCTCATCAGCATTTGTTATTGGATGATTTTTTCATACTGGCCAGTCTCACTGGGGTGAGATGATATCTTGATGTTGTTTTTACTGCATTTCTCGAATGACTAAGGATGTGGAACATTTTCTCATATATTTATTTGCCACTTGTATTTCCTTATCTGAGAAGTATGTATTTATCTCAGCTGCCCATTTCAGTATTGGGTCTTTGAATTTGGACAGGTACATGTTTTTTAATTCTTTGTATGTTCTAGATAGCAGTCCTTTGTCTGAGGGACAGCCAGCTAGGATTTTTTCCCAATTTGTGGATTTTCTTTTTACTTTGCTGGTGATTTCTTTAGACATGCAAAAACTTTTCAGTAGGATGAGGTCCCAATTATTGATTCTTTGAAGTGTTTCCCTTGCAGTTTCGTTTTTGTTCCTGAACTCTCTGCCTACTCCTATCTCTTCAAGATTTTTTTCCTACTTTCTCTTCCAATAGATTTAGAGTTTCTGTTTTAATGTTGAGGTCTATGATCCATTTTGACCTGAGTTTGGTGCATGGTGATAGACTTGGGCCTATTTTCAGTTTTCGGCAAGAGGCAAGCCAGTTTTTCCAGCACCATTTATTAAACAGGCCTTCTTTTTTCCAGGGAGTTTGGTGACCCCTTTGTCAAATATTAGGTAGCTGAGTGGGTTTTTCGTTATGGTTGCATCTTCCAGTCTGTTCCATTGATCCTCAGGTCTGCTTTTAGCCAGTACCAGGTTGATTTTATTCCAGTAGCTTTGTAGTATAATTTCAGGTCAGGGATTGTGATTCCACCTGACTTGTCCTTGTTCCCCAGGATTGCTTTTGCTATTCTGGGTATCTTCTGGTTCCAGATGAATTTGAGGCATATTTTCTCTAGATCTGTGAGGTAAGCTAATGGTCGTTTAATGAGAATTGCATTGAATCTGTACAACAGTTTTGGTAGTATGGCCATTTTCACAGTGTTAGTTCTTCCTAACCATGAGCAGGGTATGTTTTTCCATTTATTGAAATCCTCTTCGATCTCATTTTCAGAGTACTGTAGTTTTCACTGAATAAATCTTTCACATTCTTTGTTAGATTGATTCCTAAGTATTTCAATTTCTTGGTTGCTATTGTAAAAGGTATGGTTTCCTCAATTTCTCTCTTAGTCTGTTTGTTGTTCATGTATGGGAATGCTATTGATTTTGGGGTGTTGACTTTGTATCCAGCTATGCTGCTGAATTTGTCAATTAATTCCAGGAGTTTTCTTGAGGAGTTTTTGGGGTCCTCCATGTATAGTATCATGTCATCTGCAAATAGTGATAGTTTGACTTCTTCCTTTCCTATCCTTATTCCTTTTATTTCTCTCTCTTGTCTGATTGCTCTGGCTAATGCTTCCAGGACTATGTTGAATAGGAGTGGTGACAATCGACATCCTTGTCTTGTCCCTGAGTTTAAAGTGAAAGTTTTCACTCTTTGTCCATTTAGTATGATGTTGGTTGTTGGCTTGTCATAGATGGCTTTGATCAGATTGAGGTAGAGACCATCTATTCCTATTTTTTCTAAGGTTTTTAACATGAATGCATGTTGGACTTTATCGAAAGCCTTTTATGCATCTATTGAGATGATCATGTGGTTTTTGTCTTTGACTGTATTAATATAATGTATTACATTTATTGATTTGCGAATATTGAACCACCCCTGCATTCCTGGAATGAATTCTACCTGGTCGTGGTGTATAATTTTCCTTATGATTCGCTGTAATCTATTTGCCTGTATTTTTTTGAGTATCTTTGCATCAGTGTTCATTAGAGAGATTGGCCTGTAGTTCTCTTTCTTGGTTGGGTCCCTCTCTGGGTTTGCTATCAGTATAATACTTGCCTCCACAAATGGGTTAGGGAGAATTGCTTCCTTTTCGATTTCATTGAAGAGTTTGAGGAGTGTTGGCATTAGATCTTTTCTGAATGTTTTATAGAATTCTGCTGTGAATCCATCAGGGCCTGGGCTTTTCTTTGTTGGTAAGTTTTTAATGACGTTTTCAATCTCATTAATT
>PVLD010020848.1:0-32866 GCA_004027595.1 Dinomys branickii | reverse complement strand
ACCCATGTTTATAGCAGCGCAATTTGTAATAGCTAAAATGTGGAAGCAACCCAAGTGTCCACCCACAGAAGACTGGATTAAAAAACTGTGGCATTTTTATATAATGGAATATTATTCAGCTATAAAGAAAGACAGTTTTGGGGACTTTGTAGGCAAGTGGTCAAAACTGGAGTCCATACTCATAAGTGAAATAAATCAGCGGTACATGTGCAGGCAACGTATTGTATCACTGGTTTAAGAACCTGAGGGTGGGAATGTAAACTAAGACACATGAAGGAAATCTGTTCAAAAACAAAGAACAGATGGGACGAGGGAAAGGAGAAAAGAAAGAGACAAAAATGTATGTATGTATATATGAATATACATATATGCAGGAGGGCTAACATGGTTCTACTACTGTATTATATCACTTAATGCTAAGGAATAATTGATGGCTGGTTATTTGATCAATCTTGTATGTCTGTATGTGTTATCCTGAACACACACTTCGAAGATATTAATATACAAAGCAGCAACTATTGGTGTTTTTTTTTTTTGTCTTTGGTTTTTTGTTTTTTGTGTTTTTCTGTTGTTGAGAGGATTAATTGTCTGACCAATTTTGCATGTCTGTATCTGCGTTTATACATATACACTTCGAAGATATCAATAGGTAAATCAACAACCACTGTTGAGTCCATGTCACCTTGTCTGTAGATCAGTTTTGATTGTACTATTTTTATGCTAATTTGTGTCTGTGTGTTAATATGTTTTTGTGCTTTTATTTTTCTAAAAATAAAAAAAAATAAAATTATTACGCTTAAATAGATAAACTTTCTTTGCAAACATTCTTCTTTATACCTTTCTGTGAGTGATGTCGTTAACACAAATTAATTAAATTTAACATATAAGTTAATTATTATTGTTGCCACATTTTTAGTTCCAAATATCAAACACTGACAAGTATCAGAAAAACAAAGCAATGAATGTAAAGCTATAATTTTATTTTAATATAGATGTATTTCACTAGGAAATGAAATATTATAGGCAATAATTAGCAAAATAGATACTGTAAACTCTCTATTAAAGGAGGCAATTTAACCTTCTACTTGTAAATGAAGTGAGAGCAGAGGTATTTTTCTTATAATCACTTGTAAGTATTCACATATTAACTCTGTCCTTGTTTTCCCAACAAAACAGAACGTGATGAATGGAGAAGAGGGTGAGAAGCATGCTGAACGTTATGCTGACCCTGCTGTCCTGTGCACTGTTCTGGTCTTGGTAAAATGGATGTTCATCAGGTAAAAAAGACAGCTGTTATAAATCAAATCCGGTCAGGATTAGGGCCCGGATGTCAGATCCTGTTTATCAGACATGGTTACTGACCAAAGCCCATGTTGTAGGTTAATGAAAAATTCAGTGAAATATCTTTCACACAGCAGGAACTTAAAGATGAACAACCACCTACAGCTGGACCCTCAGATTCCATCTGATAGTGATGTGCTGACATTTGATCCACTCCCAGCCCCTCTCCTTGTCTCAAGTATTTTCTCACTTCCTGTGTGCAACTCTTTTTAAATATTTTTAAATGTTTTTATTACTCTGCATTTATAGTGCATAAAGTTGCTTTCTAGTAACTTACACTTCTGGATACTATGTCTTACAGTTCTCACTGAGGTTTTCTTGAAAATTATTTATTGTAGAAGGTGCCTCTGCTGAGTGTGCAACCTTGTTTCTCTTCCCCCTCTCTCATCCTGGCTGTGTCACCAGCTGATCCCTCACCAGCAGTCGGTCCTGAATTTGGGATACATTTGCTTGCTTTGCAAGCATGAACCAAATAAATGTCTATTATTTATGTAAATTACCCAGTCTGTCGGATTGTTAGAGTGCAAAAAATAAACTAAGCTACTCACATTTGGTTTTGTTGTTTTGTTTCTTCTCTGTCTCTGTCTCTCTCAAAATGTATTACGCTGCTGATTCTTATATTGCATACATTTTTCCCCACCATTTGTCATAGCAAACCAAACAAATCTCAAGTGAATCTAGAATATCATACATAGTAGTAAAAAAAATTATCTCAATACTATATTTTTGATGCATGCTTCTTTCCCATAGTGGTTCTTTGGTTGTGACTATAAGAAATAACTTCTTCAGTAGAGATCATTAATAACCCAATATCACCATAGATTGAACAGAATGAGGAGTCCAAATTGCCCAGGTCATGGTTCTTAGTTTGAGCTCAATGGTCCCTGATGTCTCCCATTTGGAATAATTGCCAGTGCCCTAATTATTTCTGGATTACTACAGAGACACATTTTCAATGATGGGGTGAGAAAATTATTTATGGTTCATTAGAGCTAACAGTAAAAGAATTTATTACCTTTTCCACATATATCTAGCCAGATAAATGTATTATGTCTCTGGACAACATAGCATCATGTCGTGTTTGATGGTTTACAATTTATACCATATCCCTTAAAATCACATGAGAAAATGGAAAATGCTGTCTAACTCAAAAAAGAGGCCTTTCTAGAGCTGCATTTCCTCTATAAAATGTATAAGCAATCTGAGGTGGTCATCGAAACCAGTATTTATCTTCAGTAAAATTACGTTATGTAGAGACAGAGGCCTGGGAGCCAGCAATGTAATGAAAATTCACATGACAAACAGGAGCCGAACAAGAAGGTTCAGATTTAGTATAGCAATATGTGGGAGAAAGTGAGGATTTTGCTGTTTTTCTCTGAAGGTCCCCACTGAATGGTCTACTCTTGCAAACACAACCCTATTTGTTTCAAAGAAAAATGGAAAACTGGAGAGAATCCTCTCCTTGATCAAAAGCAAGGTCTCAGAACAAGCATCAAGACTGACGCAGCACCCTGGATTTACAGGTGACACACACAGTTACATGGAGAGTAGTCAACAAAGTCCACACATGCATCAGTGCACGAAGCCAGTTCAATAGGAGTTTTATGGGATTCACGCCAACGTTCTGCATCGTGTTTATTGTTTTACATGAAAACAATATCAGGCTCATAACATTTATGTCAACATTCTACTTGGAGACATTATTTTATATGCAAAACAATATCTTTAACACTGTGAGAAAAAGAAATGCAAAAGGAAGCAAAAAAGAATGAAAGTAGTAGACTGCCTCTACCAAGGACTGGAAAACAGTACAGACCTTGAAATCTGAGTACCAGACAGAATAAAGAAAAAAGCAACTTTCAAAGCCAACGATGATCTACCCTGCCAGCCCATGATAAGAAGCTGTTGGCGGCACACACAGGAGCCTCCACCAGCGGAGCTCATGGTCACAGTGCAGGGTCACAGACTGATGCCTTAACCAACGGGCGGTGCAGACTCCACTCCATGTAGCCTCCATGGAAACAAGGGCAGGTTAGAACGAATGGATGTATTTATTCAGAGCTTTCTATCATAACAGAATTAAGATTGTGTTTTACAAATGTCCAAAGCCAGTCAAAGGAGGACATGCTCTTTTTATTTTAAAAAGAGAAGTATCAGATGCTCTATTCGGAGGTTAGAAGCTTAGAACAGTGGAACTGACACATTTGAGGTTTTATTTTCACATTTTCTGGATAATATCTTGCGCTTTTTTCCCCCAGTACTAGGGACCAAACACACAGCATCATTCACACCTGGCCTAGATTGTCCCCATTTGAAAGTAGGGGTCAAAAACATGGACATTGCTAATGAATTTTAATTTTAATTCCTGGCCATGATAGATAGATTGCTGAAAAGATTTTGGTTTGGCCTTCAGGGATGGTGGCCAAAAAGACTGTAGTCAAATTATACAGCACTTTATAGTCTGCTATTGCTTTTGTACATTTGGATTCTCAGCAACTGGTGTTATGAGGGTGTTGTACAGCTGGTGACATAATGTAGACACTAGTAGGACATTCTTCCTCTCAGCTCTATGAATTCTGTCTAAATATGGTTATAGACTGTGTAGTAAGACAAATAAATTCTGTGCATGTCCCATTTGCTGTAAGATGAGCTCCATGGGCACAAGCAGTAATGTGTGGCATAAAATGCCACATAAATTCATAAGGAGAAGATGAGCAGGTGCACAGCGCACACTGTGTTCCCTCAAGTCCAGCCTGAGAACATGTTTCTTCCATCTTATGCTCAGTGAATTCCAATGTAATCAACACCTGTTGGGGCTCTGTTTCTCAAAGGAATTTTGTGGTTGGTATAGCGTTCATTTTGGCAGGTTGGACACTTAGAATTGCCCAGAGCCAGAGGCACCATGATGTTGAATCCAGTCTACATTTCTGAGGCGTTCAACTCACAGTGATTTTTTTATCCCTGCCCCATGGTCCCACAGTTCACTGGTCCATTCAAGAAACTTTAAGGTTTATGGGGAATAAATCCACCTTAAATAAATGAGAACTCTTCTTACCTATAGTCTGATACACCATACTCTTTATTTCACCTTTTGCAGACTTCCACATGTGCTAAAAATATCTTCATATTAGTCAGTCCTAAAGATCCATCTAGATATTTCCCCCCTTGACCTTCTTCATGTTAAATATTTCCAATCTTCACTCTTCCAAGACCCTGCTAACAAATAAGTGTAGAAAATTACCTATGACATTATTTGTTTTCTAAATAATTAAGCATCTAAATTCATGTAGTACTCCAGGATCTGACCTGAAGGAAAATTTTTCCATATGTCTATTAGTCAGTCACCTTTGGGTGAGACTTCAGTGTTACCAGCTTTCCAAACATAGTTTTAACATACAAAAAACCATATTAACTAGTTTGACATCTTCCTTACCTGAGTATAAGAATTCCTAATGAGGCCAAAGCCATAGAGTAATCAATAAAGACTTTGAGCTTCAGAAAGTGCAATCTATTTTGCTTTAAGGAGTGGTCTTGAACACTCAGGAGTCCTTGCTCATGTAATTCCCTTCTGAAGAAGAAATTCGAGTCTGTAAGTGCATCTGTATGACTCAGTGGGGTAGAGAACTGCCCCGTCTTTGGTAGGCAACTCAAGACATGTGGTTAATTTAGAGACTTGTAATATTTTCTGCAAGTACTGAGAACTAAAGGACAACAATATTCTGGCATTCTTTTGTTGTATTGCATTGTTTTCTTGATCTAAAGAATTGTACCCCAATTTTTTACACCACATAAGCACAGTAATAGTGCATCAATAATTTAAAACATTTATTCTTACATTTAAGATATTGAAACTCCTGAATATTATATCTTATCAAATAAACAAAAATAGTTTTATGTACTTGTGACCTCACTTACTGGCTTCCCCTTCACTTCTCCAATGGTAGCAGGCTGACTTTTATCCTTCCATAAAAACACTGGCAGCACAGCCACCGGGAGGCTGCTGATTGTTAATGGACCACGGATTCAGGACAGACTGGTGTTAACAAACCATCTGCTCTCACCCATTTTTTTCTTTTTGTCTTATAAATTCTCCCTTTGTTTACTTATCCACTGTCATGTAAACTCATTGGCTTTGTCTTTTCGTAGATTGTGCTTCTTCAGAATTCCTCTCTGAGATTTAGAACGGGTTTCTGCCTTTTCCACTTCTATGTATCAAAGTTTTTACAACACCTTGTCCGTAGTTTCTGTATCTGTGAAAGACTGCTGTCTGCCTTTTGTGTTCTGTTCTACTGGCCTGCAGCAGGAGCTGGTAATGATTCTTTAGCTACCACTCTGGCTCAGTTTTCCACTGAGACAATAAATTATGAAATTAATTTTCAGCTGTTAAGTATCCACTCAAGTTTTTCTTTCTTAGTTATTAGTGTCTTGTTTAATCTATAATATTTCCTAAAGTTGATGTTCAGAGCTTCTTGAACTTAGAGGATGACAAGAGGATCACTCACACGGAAGAGCTCATCGGCCTTACCAGCATAGCAAGAGGCCACAAGAAAAGGTTCTGCTTTTGATGCTTGGTCAAGTTATGGTTTAATTACTCACTATGTAAATTGAGGGATAATTCTAAAAAATAAAATGTCATTATATTTGAGTGTGAGTAGAGTAATCTCAAAATTGTCATGCTAGCAAGAATATTTTTGTGAGTGAAAAGAACAGTAAAAGAAACTCACAAAATTATTTTTCTGTAGAAATTACCTCTGAAGCAGAGAATGTCCTGCACTAGCCAGGAAATGTGACAATTCCAGAAAATATTGTTTTGTTCTAATGGATTCTCCCTAAAGAGCAAAGAAGAAAAAATCTTAATCACACTTTAGCAGCAAATCTCTCTATGCCAGCCTTCTCATTATTCTACTTTTTTATTAAAAAAAAAAAAAAGTGATTCAGAATTTCAAAACAAGATGATAGGAAATTAGGAATTTAACAATGGTTATTATATCGCACATAATTATCTTTGAGGTAGTTGCTCAGGTTCCCAGATACGGGCATGGAAAATTGGTCAAACAACATATGCACTAACTGTTCCTCTCACTGACTTAATGGAACTTAGTAGCATAATCATCCAGCCATCTTGTGTATATATATACATATTTTCTTTCCTTTTTTCTCCTTTCCCCATCCCATTTATCTTTTCCTATTGAAGAAAAGGCATAAACTATAATAAAAATGTAATCACAAACATACAAATAACAGAAGAAAATAAAAAATCCACCTATAATAAAAGACAAATTACAAATTTTACTCTAAATGAAAAATTTTGCTTTCCTACATTAATGTGTTTTAGTCATGTTAGCATTCAATATACTATCATTGGAATAGAAATTTGGGGGAAAAAACACTTTCAAAGTTGGTGAAATAACGTAAGAGCCCAGAGAGGGAGCAGTGAAGGCAGGACAGAAAGTTTCTTTCCAGAAAAGACATAAACTTCTGTTTTTATAAAAACTTGTTAGGTATTTCATCTATTCCTTACCTACAATGCTATATATTTTTGAAGAATCCATTTCAGAGGAACAAAGACAAAATGCTGTCTTTGACCTTTACAGGTAGAATGAAATGTTTAGCATTTAGAGTGAGAATTGATGATTGTTTTTGTCAAAAGCTTTGGATTGTGGACTTTATCTGTAAACTAACTATAAGAGCAAAATAGACAACGCAGATGAAAAGATTTTCCCACTTCAGGTCAGAGTGCCCTAGTATCTCCAGCGCTGTCTTTGATGGCTTTCAGTAGCATTGTTAAAGTGCTTTTCATGAATTTCATTTGTTAAATTAACCAAAATATAAAATCCTATATCATCAAGTTACTTGGAGCATAGCATTTAAAAAAAACACGAAATAGATTTATAATGATCTTACCAAAGAAAGATATCTATCACTTCATGGAAGATATATGGTTACATTTCAGAATCGCCTATATATTTGTACAGCATACTGGATGATTTTAACTTTTTGCCTGTGTTACATCTAAATTAATAATAATTGAAATGTGGGTGCCATTCTCTGAGCCATAACCCATAATAGGTAAATTTGCCTGTCTTCTTCCAGATTGCAATGAAGACGTGAAATGCCATCACACATAAGGAAAGAGAACATTTTGATCAAATTAGTGACAGAAACCACGATGAGAGATTACTTCATTCCTCTAAGTGTGACTGCTATGAAAGTTACAGAAGATAACAAGTACTTGTGATGACGTGGGATCTTTAGCAAACTCTTCCTGGGAATTTAATTCGTAGAAGCATTGTAGAAAGTCATACAGTAGTTATTGAATAAATTAAATAACAGTAGTTACTGAATAAATTAAAAATGGAACTGCCATATGACTCAGCAATTTTCCTCCTTTGCATAAATGCAAAGAAAATGAGATCAATCTGTCTAAGACATCTGTTTATTGTAACACCATTTATGATGGCCAGGAAATGTAAACGACCTAAGTGTCCATTAAGGGATGAGTAAGTGTGTACAGTGCCATATGATTCACCCAAAGAGGAAATCCTGTTGCTTGTGACTACATACATATAATCAGACATCATTCTGGTATTTGAAATAATTCCTGTGGAGAAACACAGAATCTCTCTCCTCTGCTTTTTTTTTTTTTTTTTTTTTTTTTTTGGCGGTACTGGGGATCAAACTCAGGACCCTGCGCTTGCTAGGCAGGCGCTTATTGCACTGAGCTATATCCCCAGCCCTCTCTCCTCTGCTTTAATTACAGTTGTCTATCCCTTAGAAGTTGAGCACAGGCTGACTGGGCTTGCCTCGCCAGGAGAAGGGCAAGGATGGGGCAAGATAGCTAAGGAGCCCTAAATTAGGCTGGAGTGAGAATTCCTGGTGTGCAATTGCACAGACTTCAGAAAATAACATATGCTTTATTTCAAAGAGCTAGAAGAAAGTAATCTTGTTACTGTACAATGACGAATATTTGAGGAGATAGAGATGCTTATTCTGATTGAAATATTATACTGTTTATCAATATATCAGAACATTACAGATTGCATCATTAATAGGAATAATTTTAAATTTTTATGTATTGGTTAAAAAACCTTTCAGACATGTAATCATTTCTTGTAAAGGAACTTTCATCTATGTTTGCCAGTATTCATGTTTAGAAAACTGAACTTAAATTTTCAACATATGTCATAGCCTGATTTTTAGCATAAATATTATGTGAATACTTTAGCTACTGAATAGCACTTTGGAAAAATGAATATCAATTTACAGATAAAGAATTAATTAAAAAATGAATATAAAATCTCAAAATGCCACATGTCCATTATATAAAAGATTTCGTTTTAAACCAGGTAAGTTTTACTGTACATTCCAAGTGTAAAACTGTTCTTTTGACCATTGTGGGACTAGATTTGTAGTTAGCATGTTGTATTAATTTTTTTTCAAAGTTTCATCCTCTCAAAAACATCAATATAGTTCATTCAGAGTTAGAAGTGTTTTAGCTAAAATGTATGAAACTCAAGAGCAGTATATGTTCCATTTTGTCAAGATAAAAGAGAAGGACTAGGGGTGGTGGCACATGCCCGAACACCCAGCACTCAGGAGGCTGATGCAGGAGGATTGTTGTGAGCTCAAGAGCAGCCTGGCCTACAAAGCATGTTCTAGACCTGTCTGAACTGCATAGTGAGACTCTATCTCAAAAAGCCAAAAAAAAAAAAAAAAAAAAAAACAGAGAAAAGAGAAACACTTAAAAAGTGCAATTAATTTTGTGCAACTGCAAATAAAGCAAAAGCAAAGTAAGAATCAACTGCTGATATTGTGTATCGTTAGTGCCACAAACCTCCAGATTTAAAAAGTTCAACATACCACAAACCACATTTTCTTTTTCAAGCTGTGGTTTCATGCTTGCAACTTTAGTACTATCATAATATACTAAATTCCAATCCTACAACACCACTGATACTTTCTTTTAGTATGTGTTGAATGCTTTTGACTTTAATTAAAAGAGAAATGAAGATTTTGATATTTTACATAGTGAGATCTATTACAGAAATATAAATACAATTCATTTAGCTTCATGAAAAGTATACAAATACAAGTTTACTCAAAATATGCAGAGCATGGCAAAATGTTTGGTTGATTCTACACAAGTATATTTTTGAGTTCAAAGATGCTTTCAATTTTGAACTTTTTTTTTTTAGTTTAAATCATACTGTTCAGCTCGATGTGATTCATGCTGGCCTAAGTACAATTCATTTTCAGTTTCTTTGTGATATTCCTATCAGGTTTACTAAGAGGTTTGATACTATTGTTTCATGTTGAAATCAATTGAGGATAAAAAGATAACTTTCATTATATCAATTCCCTGTTTGCCTGTTGAGTGCTTAAGAATTAACTTTTGCTAAGAAGTGCTGTAAAACTAAGCTGCAGGCTATAGTAGGCATTTATGGCAACTCAAAGCTTATTTTAAACTACAATATTATCTAAGGTTTTCATTGATTTCCTCAGCAATTGTCATTCTTTACTGGTTGTTAGAATGTTTTATAGTATAATATTGAGGTAATTTGTTTTCTTCAGAATCATTCATACTTTTAAGAAAAGACTTTCCCAAAATATTTCTCACGTGTAATTGTGCCTAATTTTCTGACTTTTCCTCCACTCCCTCTCTCTGTAATTCATTTAACAAAGAAATAAAAGAAAAAAATGCTGTAACAGTTTTGCCACTTAATTTTTTTAAGAGTAGAATATATTTACTGAGAGAAAGAAAGCTTCTGTCCACGAGAGGGACAGAGGGGTCTTGAGTGGGTTACCCCCTGACTCTGTCTTTTCTAGGGACTTTTATAGAGAAAAGCCATGAGGTGAGGCAGGTCCAAGGTAGGGGAAATGGACAAAACTATGGTCCACCAGTAAGACTGCAATGATAATTATTCAGGTAAGACTGAGTGGACTGGGATCAAATGGGGAAGTGAGTCACATAGCAAGCGGGCATGAAAGCAGAGCTGGGCTTTTCCCATAAGGGGTCAGGTCAAGGACTTCCTGGCTTTCTGAAGGTGGTTGTTATTTATCAATTCCCAAAATTTGCACCCAGCGGGTATGTGGCTGCATTTGTTTAGCCCCTTTTGTCTTGAGGTCTGGCCCACAGGTATCTTATCTTTCATGTTGGCTCCTTCAAGGGCACAGCCCTGTCTGATTGCTCATATTATTTCTATCTAACTCAACTGCCTATAACATTCCCCCCTCTGAAGAAGTAACTGGAACTGCTGTGAGGGAATAACAGGCAATGACTGCTCTGGCTTCTTCAGGCTGAAAGGGGTCATAGTTGTTGACCGGCAGTCAGAGATACTCTCCAGAGAGTCTATCTACTGCCCCTTGATAAACACCAGGCATTTTTATCTTGGGTAGGTGTATAGCTTTAAATCTGGGGGAGACAAAGGCAAAGAAACAATTAAGTTTCCATGGTCTAGAAATGGTTCACTGGTATCACTTGGCGTCTATCTTTATCCCTTCCCTAGGGTTAGAAGACGTCATGCAGCACATAGAGGCCTTAACTAACTATACTCAGCGGGTCTTAAGTGACACCGCAGCTGGTCTCTCTCCTAAATGAAGAAATAAAATTAATGCGACAGGCTGTCCTCCAAAATCAGATGGCATTAGACCTTCTAACAGCAGCACAAGGGGGTACCTGTGCAATTATAAAAACTGAATGTTGTGTGTACATTCCTGATCCCTCTGCTAATGTCTCAATGGCTATTCAAGATATCAGGCAACAGATCAATGGTATGTCAGATTCTAAAAATCCCTGGAACTTATCCCCTCTATGGGAGGCCATTACTGGTTCCTCTTGGTGGAAATCTCTGTTAACTATATTGATAATAATCCTGTTGATCTTATTACTTGGCCCATGCATACTTAATTGCCATTTATTTTTAACAAGAGCAAATTCAGTGAATTAACATTATTTTCAGCTTATTATGTAACAGAGAGTTACTTTTACCAATGATAAATCAATTGAAAACATAACTCATATAATCATGCTTATAAATTGAACTGTGCAGGAAATCATACTTAACTTTCTGGGTAAAATATCTTTTTAAATCACACTGCTTATATTTAAAGTACTTTTGAAAAATTACTTGTCAAGGAGTAGAGTTATACTCATAATCACATAAAATATTCACTTACGTTTGCATAAGTTAGCAACCACAGACATGGTCTTTATATTGCCCTCTATTTATTTATGGTTATATAATTGAGACATTCTATTTGAGCTTTTGAATTCCAATAAAGGTTTCAGATAAATGAAATCCCACAAATTACCTGGAAAATTCCATATATACTAGAATTTCAATTCTGCTTTCAGAGCTACCCAACTCCCTCAGCAAACAACTGGTTTTCCTCTCCCACAGGTGAAATGCATTGGCGCAAGTTTTTCCTGGTTCACTGGCTGTGACTGTCCTTAGCAATGGACTGTGCTCTCTAGCACAATGCTGAGTACATAGCAGTTGGATCAAATGACTGAGTGCTTCCCTGAGTAGATAAAGCCCCACTGCGGCAGCATTAACCAACTATTACTGTGTGTCAAAGGAGCCCCATTTGCTGGAAAGAAAAGACAATGTCCATTGCTATCATATGATTACAAGTTAAAATTTTCAAAAGCTGAGCAGAAACCTTCATTTATATCTTTGTTAAGGCAACAGTGTTCTATTTTTATATTGTCACTAAGCAATAATTTTATTGTTGTAAGTGGCTTTAAAATTCTTGAGGTATATAAGCTTCATCTAGTATATTCCACATACCTGTAGTAAAACAGAAAACCTGCAATATTAATAAAATTACATTTTTGCAATGGAAAAGAGACTATTTTTTCAATAAAATATATCATGGGGCATGGATTTTATTTTTTCCTTATCTTATAGTTATATTTTGAAATATATGATTGCATCCTAAAATTAGAATTTTTTGCTGACCTAACGGGTGAAAGAATAAAGTAAGATAACTATAAATTTATCACCAAAGGTCATAATTTCCTTTATCTACATGAAGGTAATGTTATCTTTAAATAACTAGTGTTCTGTCTACTCAGGTAGAGAAAAGACAGCGCCTGTGTATTTTCATTTTGTCATTTGAAAAAGAGCCTGTACATCCGTGTAAAAAATGGTACTTTGATCATTACCAGCCTGGGGACATCTGTCCAGATTAGTCCTGCAACATGGGGGATGATGTGTAGCTTTATTTCTTATCTTCTCTTAACCTTTTCCAATCAGTAACATTTGGGTAAAGAGTAATATTTCAGTTTAGAATTATAATAAAGTAATAAATAATGTGAATGTACTGTTTGTAGTAGGTTCTTTTCTGGAAGAACTTGAATTATCATAATCCAAATCTCAAAGTTTATGACAAGAATTAGAACACTGATCCAGCTCACGTTACTGTAAATGAAGAACTGCTGTATAAACAAAGGTAACATAGAATGAGCTTATTTTTCAAAAATTATGAGTGGAGGAGTTAGGGAAGTATTTTTTTTTCTTTTTTCTCTTGTTTTTTAAAATCTTTCTACTGTTTTGGAAAGCAGCCATTTGAAAAACAATTAGAAGGGCTAAGGATGTAGCTCAGTGGCACAGAGCCTGCCTGGGAAGCAGGAGGTCATGCGTTCAACTCCCAATACCCCCCAAAATTTAAAGATTTAAAAAGAAAAGGAAAGCAGGGGGCTGGGGATATAGCTCAGTGGAATAAGCGCTTGCCTAGCAAGCACAGGGTCCTGAGTTCGATCCCCAGTACCGCAAAAAAAAAAAAAGAAAAGCAATAAGGGGTGCATTACAAGACAGATATAAACACATACCCAAACAAGACCTGCAGGTGCATATAGGAGAAATCAGATCTGAACCAGAAGAACTGACACCTGCCTGCGTCAGAAATATTCCTCTTGAGGCATCTGTAAATTATTAGAGAGCAAAATATCAAGTCACATTTTTATTGATGGTTTATCTTCTATAAATTTACAATGTGAAAGAATAGAAATTAGGTATATTGAAGGATGAAAACAAATATTTTCTTTTGCACTAAATAATGTGGTGTTTGCATAAGTCAGAAAGATAATATGCATGATATTTGACTTGGGGAGACATAACAGAAATATTTGGTTTCTAAGGCTGGGTGAAAAGAAAGTCATGAGTCAAATTTTTTTCTGACAAATTTAACAACTTTTGACTAAATTGTTCTCATACCCATAACGTTTGCGTGGCTTTGAAATTTTGCTAGAAAGTATAAAATGTCAAGATTACACTTAACAGTTTACAGTGGAAAACATACTGCACTTTCTCTGACAGTCAACTTTGATTTAGTTTATTCAAGGAAGTGTAATTTAAATTATATCACAAATGACCTCAGTGCAAGAAGGGCAGATCCAAAATGGCATCAGCATTTTGTTCAAAAGTGTGTTTGAATTTTCACAAACTAGTTATATTATTATGTTTTTAAATTAAGCAACTAATTTTATAAATCTTGTTATATTTTTAATCAGGAAGAAAAATGTTACTTTATATTTATAGTCTCTTTATTCTGTCTCCTTAAAATAAATACAAGTTTATTAGTTCATTTTCCATATAGTTTAGATTTTAAGTAAAGTTAAAATCCTATGAACTCCCATTTAGCAGTTACAATTCTTTTCTTGAATTTTGGTGTCATGGAACATGGTTGTTAAAACGATTAATATAATACAAATTTATATAACTATCATAATTTTAATAAGTACAATTATATCAAGCCATTACGGTTTAAATAATATGTGATGATTAACCTTGAGTAGTCACCGGCCTGGGAGCTGCCCGGGGTTCCTGGAAGCGTGGGCTTAGGTAGTGGAACTTGCCCTTACCCTTTCCTGTTTGGTGCTGATTCTCTACTTCCTGTTGCCATGAACTAATCAGTTTTGTTCAACTTTATTTCATGTACATTAAACAATCAAAGATACGTTAAGCAATTAGTCCAAGATTATGGAACTTAGACCAGTTAATAAAGAAGCCGACTGTGGGAAGTCCTTTCTCACACACCAGCTGGGATTTTCCTAATTTTAAAAATGAATCATGTGACACTTAGGGGAAGATCTACAGATTTTTTCCTTTCTATTTTTTTACTGGCACAGGTATGCAGTACATGATGCCTGCATTCATTGTCAGGAGTTTGCAGGTGTACAGAGTACACCTTGGTTTGTTTTTCTCCCTTTCCCTGTCCCCTGAGCACCGTGGTGTGCTCCCCCCCCACCTCTTGTTACTTTTCCCCTTTGCAAAAGCTGTATTTCCTTATCCTCTTCAGCTCTCTTTTATTTTTTAAATCTTTCTCATAAAAACTTCTCTTACCCCTCTCCCTCCTCACCTCTCTCCATTTCTCATTTCTTTCTCCATTCAAAAAAGATCCCCTACTTCCCAATGTCTGTCTTTTATTTTGCTCTTCATTTGTTCTTTGGGTCTCTCAGATAAGAGAAGCACTATGATATCAACTTTTTGTGTCTGATTTATTACACTTATTGGTGTGCAATTTTGAAAGAAGTAATGATTTTATTGATCAGAGTCTTAAAGTATTCAATCACATAACATATACTGTAACTAAGAGTAAAATGTTTTCAAACATCTAGCAAAATACTGTAAGAAATTTAAGTAGTGCAAAGCCTAAATGTATGATTTAATTACTTTTCAATGTATGTTTATTTAAATGTAATTCATGTACATATTAAGACAGTAGATATATCAACTCCTTACGGCATGACTTCTCTTCCTGTTGAGGCTAAACTCTAGTGCTGTGGAGTGAGGATTGCAATGTAGGTTATGTGTCAAACACAGTGATGAGTGACAGGTGATTTGGTCTAATTTTTGTTCAAACTCACCGCATGTCCCTATACTTAGATGTTTAGTAAATAATCAGGTTCTAATGAAGTGTTCAGTGAATATAACTAGGAGTGCAATAGATATAAATTATTTTAATTTCTTATGCATACTCAAAAAATAAGTAGTTTCATAATGAAAAAAGACATCAGAAGGAAATCTATCCTCAGTGGGCTTTTTATCATTGACTCAAGAGATTTTATAAAAATGAAATAGGTCAAACCACAGTTGTCTCCACTTGGGACACCGTTAGAAACACAAACATTGTGAATCTCCTCTAAGCACAGATATGCTGTGACAGAAATGGGAACAGGAATAACAAGCTGTGTTTTTAGAAAATATGCAGGTAAGTGCAGGATAAAGTTTGAGGATCATTCATTCAAAATATAAACTGAAACCAAGCAAAGACTGATTGGTTTGAGGTGTCATTCTATTTTAGTCTTTGACTGCTGATCTTCATATGTCTCCTTGACTGAGTTGATAAGTCTAACATATTAGTGAAGCAAACTTTGGGGTATGTCCTGCTGAGCTGTGGAGGGGCGACCTCCGGGCCTACATCTGGACTCTTCTCCCCTGGACTTGGGCACCGCTCTAACGTTCCCCTGCCCTTCTACCATGAGTTCAGCATCTTGCTCTGCCACGCCATTCCACCACTAATGTTCCCCCTTTTGTGTCAGCTAAACATGGATTGAATCCCCTGAGACCGACGAGCCAAATTAAATCTCTGCTTTAAATTGTGCAAGTTGGTATTTTTTCCCTGATATGGAAAACTGGCCAATACACCATGCAACATAATTCTTGTTCACTCTCAAAATTGTATGGCTTTTGGGCTGACTTGCTCTGCTTTCTTAAATTTCTGGTGTAAGAACCCCTGAAGGAAGCCAACTACTGGCCGAGCAAATACACGTGGTACCTTGGCGGGCTGGGGGGCGTCCGTGAGAAAATTTGTATTTACATGCCCTGAACAGAGAAGACACAGAACTGAGAATCACATAGATTTAGGCTGAAGAGAGTTTGAAGATTATATTGATCTGAAAATCCTAAACTGTGATCTGTGATCTTTTCTCAACTTGAAAATGTATGCTTATCTTCCATTTTTCACATAAGAATAAACATTTAGTGATGTTTAAAGCAATTAATACAATTATATAAAAACTTTAATATCTTTTAGAAATAGAAATCTAAAAGCAGAGAGAATTTTTAGTTTTGATGGAAGAATGAGGTCTTCTCATAAATGAGCCTGAATTTTTATATTAATTTTAAATTTAATTATTGAACATTACTCTTAATAAAAAAAGAAAAAAATACATATATATAGTACTGAGGATTGAACTCAGGACCTTGCGCTTGCCAGACAGGTGCTTGCACCATTGAGCTATCTCCCCAGCCCTCAAAAACATATACACACATATATGTAATTAAGAGATCCTTCTAGTAATTATATTTATGTATCTCATTTTCCTAAAGGAAGCATCACACTTAGTCCAGTATTTACTGATAATTTAAATTCTCATGGTCTATTTGCTATGAGGCAAAGTAATTCAAATCCCAGAAGAGTTAAGTTATTAAATTTGGTCATTATCTATCCATCAAATATCTTTTAAAGAGTAGTTACAAATTCTATTTCAGGTAATGAAACCAAATCACTAAAAGTTCACCTTGAGAACTGTCCATAACAGTATCATATAATGGAGAATGAAATCCAACGTTGAAATACACATGTTATTTCTAAGTAGGTAGAGTAAGGTTTTCTTTCCTTCTACAGATGCGTATTTTGATTTAAAGGTAATGGGTTATTCTGAAAATAAAGCAGTGAAACGGCCAGCTCCTTGTAGAGATGATGCTTAAAATTCATGAATTTCAGTAATACACGTACTTATCATTTTATTATAATCCCACTGTTTTTAAACTCCCTGGTCTCTGACCTCAGTCATTCTCAAGTTATGCATAGTCTTCTACTGGGCTACTCTGTGCCTAGAATTTTACACTTAAGTGTAAGAACATTGACCAAAATTACAGCTTGTTCATTAGAAAAACTTTGCCCTAAAAAAGATTTGAGGTTCAGTTTCCATTGCTCACATCCACTGAATTGTCAGAAATGGCTCAATAATTGACCATTTTTCCAATATATAAAACAGTCTCTCATGTTTGGGCTTCAAGGAACCTCGAATAGATTGTTGTAAAAGCAAATTTTCTCAAAGTGAAATCTGAGACCTTCTAATGCAGTATACCTTTAAAGGATAGATGTATCTGTTCCATTTCAGGATAGCAACTATTTTCTAAACACTATGTTTACAGTCCATTTCCGTGTTGTGGAGCTCTCAGGTACTTTTGACAGAGTTTCTTGCTGCTTATGATATCACAGCCTAATTCAAAACCTTTTTACCATGAAAAATAGCATACTGTAGGTAATAGGAAAGAAATCATCAGATCTCACTGTATTATTCCAGTTTTAGTATAGTAGAACGCTTTTCTAAAAGAAATACGTCTTTCTATACCGATAGCCATGTTAGTTACTTGTTTTCTATTTTCTTTGCCACTTTCTGAGTAATTGTCACAGAGGCCACAGAAGGAACTAATTGAATTGTATGTCAGTGAAGGAGAAAGTAGATAAATGCCTCCCAAAAGCCAGAGCAGACTGAGGTAAATTCAGAACTTGTTCACTATAAGTTAACTAATACCTCAGGCACTCTTTGATCACGCTTTTGAAAAAGAAACAGTCTCAAAAATTGCAAAAATAATGAATATTTCTTATATCTGCTCCTTACAAAATTTGTGTTTTTATGTTTTTATGTATGTACTTATTGCTTCTTATTTGGGGGGGTGGTAGGGAATAAGACCTTGTGTTTGCCAGAAAGGCGCTCTGCTGCTGAGCTCTCTTGATTCTTTCCTTAATAACAAATGTATGAAGATAAAGTTCACAAAGCTTTCTTTTGCTACAGCTGAGATTTTTTTGTCTGTCTCCCATACTTGAGTATTGGTCTAAAATGTGTATAGCTTTATGCTTCTTCATGAGTTCATCCTTCTGGTTTGGAAAGTTTCTTAAATGAGCATGAAAGCTGTCCACCACAATTTAAGAATACAGCCGTATTTCAGATCTTTCCCTGTATTCATCCTCTCGTAAATCTTGCTTTCTGGAGGTCAGTCAGCTTCATGGCACCACAGAAGGCTGGGACTCTCCTTTTTCTCTATTCTTTATTTTTCCTATTTTTCAGATGGGAAATCTCAGTTGATCTTCCCTTGCTTGGGGATTCACTCTGGTGTTTGCTCAAATCTGCTCCTGAGCCTCTGTAGTGCAATTTTTATTTCACTTTCCTTTCAACTTTTAACTTCAGAACTTCTACTTCAGACTTTCTATTTAATTTTTTTTAAAAAATCAAATTCTTGTTTTTAAAAACAAAGAGTATATATTATTTACTTTGTAGACAAACCTCATAATTTCTTCTAGTTCTTTAGATATAATCTATACTTTTTTAACATATTTACAAAAACTGTTCTGGTCTTTGTTTTACAAGTTTGATGTTAAGATATCATTTAAAGGTATTCCTATTGACTTTTCCTGTGTCAATGATACTTTCCTGGTATGTGTCCTATAGGTTTTTATTGAAAACTGGATGTATACTATAATCAGTATAATTACTGTACCATTTAATATAGGAAATTATTATTGCATATTTCTATTGATAATTATTGAAAATTATTATTGAATAATTATTGGAAATCATCCTCTCCCTTGGAGTTGGTATTATTGTGGTTTGTGATTGTTTAATAACCTCAATGGACTTATTCTGTAAAATATTTAGTTTTTTGTTCCATGCAGCCACTCATATTTTTGCTTGATTGGGCCACAGTAATGGCCATGCAAAGAACCTCTGATTTATTTTAATGGTTAGAATGATTAAATCTCCATACCCAGCAAAGAATTTATGTGTAAATTGGGGCACATTTTCACCATCCTAACAGGCATTTCCAAATGTGTCTGAGCTCTCATCTCTTGCTTATACAGAAGCTTCAGCCCATCCAGATATTAAAAACCACCCAACCAGTCAACCAACAAACAGACAAAGCCAGGGGTATCTAGAGTATCAGAAATACATTCAAGCCATTGGAACTCTTCCACTGTTCTCTCATTTTCGCTTGTTTTTTTTTTCTGTAAATATTAGCAGTTTGTTTTGTGCTTTATCAGGAAATGTCATATTAAGCACTGAAATGTTAAGAAATTATAGTGTTTTGTGGGTTTTGTTGTTTGTGTTTGATTAAAATCCTGTAACACTGTCTCAACAGACGGAGCCCTGAGTCAGGTCAAATGTAGCCCAATGATGAAGTCTCTTACTGAGCTTCTGGGATAAATATAACCATTTTCATGGGACACAACTGGAACATATTTGAAGTTCGTTCTGCTTTTGACAACTACCAGGTTTGTGAGACTTGGATTTTCGGGCTGCTGTTTTGCTTGGGAGATAGCAGAAATTAAAACACCACAAATCTCACCATTTTTCAATAGTCTGCCATTTTTTTCTTTTAAATACACATTTTTCAAATTGTCACAAGCATTCACTTAGTTCTTATGTACAATGGTGGCAACTCTGGAATTTTGTAAAACTTTTGGAAAGAAAATATTTTTGGAATTTCCTTTAGAAAGTTCTCTTTATGTGATTCTCCTTTCAATAGACATTCATGTAGTGTCTACTACATTTTTCCTGTATTCCTATGTGGTACTGTACTAGATAATTTTTATTTGAGTTTCCCAGTAACTGAAATGTCCATTTATTGAATGTATTGAATTCTTGTTGCCATGATAAGATATGAAACATACAATTAAGAAGAGGAAAGACTGACCTTGGCTCATATTTTGAGATGCTTGTTTATAGTCAGCTCGGTCCAGGGCAGAAACATCGTGGTGCGCGGTACCATGGGGGAAACTGCTCATTTCAAGGGACTTAAGTGAGAAAGGAAGAGCTCTTGAGATCCGGGCACCTCTTGAAACACACCCAAAAGTGTTCTCAGACATTTCCGAATCACAGCTCCTGACATCACCTCCAGAGAAAGTCAGCGTCTAGTCTGTTGGTGCCTTCACATCACACTGCTCACTAGTTCAAACTTATTCTTTCAATTAATTACCATTATTGTATTTAATCTAACAAATATTTCAAAAGAGAATTTCTTAACAGTACAATCAGAGTGAAATTTATCAACAATTTAAACATATCCGATGGAGTTTTCAAATATTTCATAGCTAAATCTTGGAAACAACCCAAATGCCCAACAACCAAGGAATGGATACAAAATATGTGGTGTTTTTATACAATGGAGTATTATCTATAAAGAAAGATAAACTCTAGGCTTTTACAGGTAAATGGATACAACTAGAGACCATAGTCATAAGTTAAATAAATCACACCCACATGTGTAAACAACATATTGTCTCCCTAGTGTAAGAACCTGAAAGAGGAAGTAAGATCCAAAAGGGGCAATAGATATTATGAAAGGGAAAGAAACTGCTCAAAAAAGAAGGAAGGGAAAGAATAGCTAAGATCCCTAAGATAACTGTACTACTAATTTCTATTAGTTCATTGAAAGGAACAGTTAGTGCTTCTCTTTTTGATGAAGTTTGCATGTCGCTACCTGGTAACATGAGCAACTACCTTGAAGATAACAATATGCATTATAATAACCATTGCTATTTCCTATCATCTTGTTTTGAAGTTCTGTATCATTTTTATTGTTTCTTTTTCTGTCCGTAAAATAAGAAATGAGTTAAGCAGAGGTATGTAGCACCTACATCAAATTATACTTCCCATAAAATGGAAAGGAAAATGAGAAATAAAATCAAAGTCATGAATTATGGGGATATTAATAGCAAATACAAATGATAAATCATATTTGGGAAAACAAATTTTAAAAATGTCGTAGTTTGCCATACTTTGCTTATTAATCAAAAGCACAGAATATCATTTTCTTTTAATTTCTTACATATTTGAGAGCCAAAAGAACATGACTAAGTAGCCAACAAGCAAATATATTCTTGATCTTTGTTTGTTACTTGATTAAATTTACATGCTCCCCAAAAGTCTTATTTTCATTTAAAATGCACAGCGCTTATGAAAAATTAATCTTGGCTAATTGTTCAATTTGGCCTTTGAATATATGACTGCGTAAAGAATGCTAGAATGTATCAAATAAATGGGCCTACGTGCAGAATATCTCTTCTATGTCGTACAATTATATTTCAAATTTGCCAGCTTAAATTATGAGAATTTTTAGCATTAACTTCTTACTAAGGTAGTTATTCACTATTGCTTCTCCTGCAGGAAGAGTTTATCATGTTTATCTTTCATTGGAGAAGAAATGATTTTAATTTAACTTTATTGTACCCTAAAGAGGTATAGTTCTATGACCACTTAACTAGAATTTGTTTGTGCTATTATATACAATGCTAGAAAATATTTTAGAACATAGAATTCATAAATATATGTGTAATTTGATATTCTAAAGATCATATTTTATGTAAAACATATGATGTACTTACTAGCTCAGCTTTCCAAAACTACAATTTTGGTCATAGTTTGAATACTTCATCTCGTTCTAATGAAATTGCCTGTTCTGCAAATGTGTGTGCTCTGTAGGTACAAATTAAAGGAGGTCAGATTTATTTTAGCTCATGGGTTAGTACAATGTTAGCTCTGTAAAAGGCAGAACTGGCATGGCAGAACGCAAGATGGAAGAATGTCACTTAATTTATGGCCATCAGGAAGCAGAAAGCAAGAAGGGAGGCCTTGGGCACCTCATATCACTCAACTTTCGCTAACAACATTCTGCAGACATGAGATGGTGTCTTTTTGAGGTCTTTTTAATTTGTAACTTTCTAATTGTCAGGGTGTTGAACACTGCTGTCATATACATGCAGGACATTGGTACTTCTTTTGGAGAAATATGTTATATTTTGGACATTAACTTCATTTTCGATGTATGGTTTGCACATAGTATTTCTCAATCCACATTTGCTGCTTCAGTCTATTACCTCCTTTGCTGTGAAGAAGCTCTTTACTTTGATGCATTGTCACTGGACTGTATTGCTTTTGTGTGTACCTTTCAGATCCTTTCCCAAAAGCATCACCCGGGCACTGTCATGGAGCATTTCTCCTGTATTTTCTTTTAGTACCTTTAGCACTGCAAGCCTCACATTTACATCTTTTATCCATTTTGAGTTATTTTATGATATGATGTGAGATGAAAGTCCAACTTTAAGTCAAGCACAGAAAAGCAAATACATTATATGTGGAACTTCAAAAATAAAAATTCTGATGTCTTGGGAGAAGGAGATAAAACAGGAGCTAGCAGAGGTTAGGGAGGAGCGGAGGCACAGCAAAAGGTAAGATGTTAATCAAACCATATTCATTTTAGCTAAATGAGAAGGATAAATTTTAGCGATCATTTGTCCAGTAAGCTGATCAGCATTAGTAATATTATTCTTAATTTATCAAAATAGATTTTAATGTTTTTATCAGGAACATGGTAACGTAGATGATATACTAATAATCTTAATTAAATTTATGGTGTACAAACAGATAAAAAAATCCCATTGTACCCTGTCTATAGAGTTATCAATTATCAATTAAAATTAATTAAGGATGGGGAATGTGGCGCAGCACTACAGTGCTTGTCTAGTGTGGGTGAAGCCCTGCGCTCAACGCCAGTGCCATACAGAAAAATGAATTTAAATATAAATAAATTAGTTAACAAAAGAAGATGACTTCTAAAGGATATTGCCTAAAAATGTACAAATAGTCTGAGAATAGGTCTAAATTTTTTAATGAACTTTTACTTTCCCATTGTATTTGAAAAACAAACATTTTCCTAGAGTACAGGAAAGCTCCACGGTCAGCACTTAAATGAATGATGGTGCATTAAATAGATAAGCAAATAATGAATGAGTAAATAAATAAAATATATTAAATGTCAAGTAATCCCCTCATTCCAGTTTTAGTGGAATCGGAGTTTGAATAATAGACACCCCATTCTCATTCTGATGATATGAGGCAAACATACGAATTAAAGTACCAACTAATGTTACATTTAACTTGATGGGTGGGCAAGGGTTAAGTGTAGGTGTCAGATTAATTGGCTTAAGCAATATCTAAAAGGAAGTCATAAAGTATTACTTCTGGTCATATCTGTGGAAGTGTTTTCAAGGAAGAGTGGCGTGATAATTACAGGCAGATTGTGAAGATCCACCCTCAGTGTGAGCAGGCACTGGGCAGTAACCTTCAGGTTTTCTCTCTCCTGGAGTTGGACTACTCCCATCTCCCCAAATTTGCACATCAGAACTACAGACTCTCTACCTAGGATCTGCTAAGACCTAAACATTTCAAGGCTTCAGTATAGGACTGCATTACACCATGTAGTCTTAGGTTTCCAGGAGTTTTAATTTGGGGCTGGGGTATTCTAGAGGCGTGCCAAGGTCTGCGAGTTGCATACTGCCCCGCGTGGGCCTTCCCAACTTTTGTAAGCATGTAGCCATTTATCTATCTCTCTATCATCTCTCTATCATCTATCTATCTACCATCTGCCTACTCCAGCTGGCTCTGTTATATTGGAAAACCATACGATGTAATACTCAAAATATGAAAGTTTTGATTCCTTCATACATAAACTTTTCGAGTAAGTTCTAAGTACCTTAAATATATTTTGGTGAAATGTTGATATAGTGCGCATATCCAAGAATATCAATGAATGCACCTGAAATGAGCTATTTTGGAGTGTTCTCATTCCAGGGCTATCTTACCTCCTTTCATTTTTGTTTTGATCACACAATCAATATAGGACACAATTGTTGCAGTGATAATCATGTCCACATACAATACCAACAAAATAAGGGAGAAAAATGCTCACAAAATGTAGGTCTTTGTACCAGTCAGGGTTTACTAGAGAAACAGATTTAACACAAGATATACAAATATACAACAAATTACCTATTTGGCTTACAATGGTCAGGTACAGGATTAGATGAGGAAGTGTGCAGACACTGGAGGTTGAACAGCCCAGGCCTGGGGCCTGGAGCTCACCGCAGTGTCCGTGCAAGTGCGTATCAAGGTCTGTTGAGTCTGCCACGACATGCTGATGAGTCTATGATGAAGTCCCAGGCGGAAGCCAAAGAGTCTGCACCGGAAGCCCGGAGACGACCAAGCCGAAGGTGAAGACTGGAGCTCCCCTGAAGAACTCAACCCCGGTCCTTCTCTTCTTCTAGTCTACCAGCTCCGGGGAGGTGCGGGGGGTGGTTCTCTACACCCACACCCTCTGTATGCCTTCCTCTCACACAGGTTTAGAATGAATACAAATAAACACCTGGCTTCCTGCTGAGTCACAGTTACCCTTTAAAGCTTCCCAAATTAACATAAACAACATCCCACAAGGGTAAGGGCATATCCTGTTTACCCCAAGATTTACAACTGCTGAGTTACTTAGTTGAACCTCTAGACTCCCCAAGTTGACACAATGTATCAGTCATAACAGTCTTATATCTGTTTCTGTCCAGGGTGAACAGGTCCCAAGAACGAGGTACCTGTGGATGAATAGAAAAGAAAGAGGAAAAAGAGATACAAGAGAGACAAATTTCTGGGATCAGGGAGCTTACAGCCTCTTGGACTGCAGCCTTGAATAGCATTTTTAGTAACCTTTTACTGAGAAAAAACAAAAGAGGCAACTGGGCTAATGGGTGGATATCAACCGTTTTAGCAGAGACAGTGTACCTCAATTACCATAGGCATGAGACTTGACTAGATAGAGATCACGTCACCATTCCTTTCTGTATATCACAGCAAAGCATTTAGTGTTGCTGCCCGGGCTTACAAGGCTTCTGCTAGACTTCCTTGAGAACCCAGCAATCAAGGCTAGGTTAGGCCTGAGGCAACACATTGAAAGATTAACTAAAGAATGTTCTTCTCCACAACATGCTGCTGAAACAATTTGATCACAGTCATATTATCTAATGCAAACTGTACACATTCTTTGAGAGAGTTAATTTCACTTAAGAGTGATAGTAGTGTTTTGTTGTTTGTTTTTTGCAAACATATATTCACTGGTATCATCTGAAGAAAGAAGGGAAAGAAATGTAAAAACTGGAGAAGTAAATATGGAGGTTGGTAGGATCATGAAATTGTGACTCTCTTCTTTCTGGTGCTCTCTGGTTCATCTTATATATCCCTATGCACAAAATGAAGCACAAGATAGCAATGAGTCTACGTTCATGTGTTATGAAGAAGAATCCATTCTGCGAAATATTGAGCATTTGTTCCAAATTGCCTCTATGCATAGCCAAGAAAAATAAAACTATGCTTTATTATTTTTAAAACTTACTTTCTTTATTTGAATTTTTTAAAAATAAAAAAGGTCAATTTGCTTTAGAATGTTCTGTAGAAAGAGGACTGCTCAATCGAAACTCTCTCTGTTATCGTGGTGCAGAACTCAAAATCTGGAGACCTATGAATTATCAATGAACTAACCATATCTTTTGTTTTCTTTATTTTTTTCTCAGGAAGGCTCATTTTCAAGTCATTAAAATGTGGTATATGCATTTGCACAATTTATAGTTTCTAATATGATTTTTTTCTTAAAACAACTATTTGTTAAATATAGGAAAGTAAATTAGGATATATGTATATATATCACATTAAAGTATATTAGTGTAACTATAACTTTCAGTTCTTTAGTTCAGAAAGGATATCCAAGCAGTGTATTTTTCCTGTTCCTCAGTGAAGGCTTATTTCAACTAAGTGCACTAAAAATTATCGAACATAAAAATGTTTCCTCAACTACAGTGCTTAGTCAAAAGCTACTATAGAAATTAATTTGATTTAAAGAAAAAGTTTAGTGCTTCAGAAGCCACAGAAAAATACTTAGAGTTCATTTTAACTGTTTGAGATACTAAACATGAATAAAATATTATTTTATAAAAAATTTAGAAGTCAATACAATATAGACTGAGAAATGAACAGCACATTTTACTTGTAAAACAAATCACTGTGACTTGAAGGGGAAGTTAGTGTTGTCTGATACAGTGCAAAACAAATCACATCAGACCAAATTGTTTTAGAAGCATTGTGTAAGAACAGAAGGTAAGACCATAATCAAAAAACTGAATATGACATACACCAACAGAGATTCTGTGCAAGTTGATATACTCCAAGAACTTCAGCCTATTTTGGCAACTTTCTTGGCTCCCAGTTCCAGGTGTAGAATAGTTCTAATTCCTACCAAAAGAGCATTTACCTTTCCTGCACTTCCTCAAGCCAAGACACAAAACTGTCAGATGACTCTGATGCTCTCCATCAGTATGCAAAAAAAAGGAACACATCCTATAATCAGTAGGTTGCATTGATCATTTCTTTAGGGGTTGAACAATTTAATTTAAAAATAATGCTTTTATATCATTAGTAATAGATTTTATTATATTAGTAATAAATAGTTTATACTATGGTAGTAATCAACTTTAAAATGATCTAAAATAATTTTAAAATATTCCTGGTTTGTATCAGCATTCATTTCAAAATCCTCTAGCACAATTATGGTATTTGAATTTTGATAAGCATCCTCCCAAATATTTTTAATGATTTCATTTTAATTATGATTTTCTTATGCAAAAAATCTCAAGCCATTTAAAAAATTCAAAAGCCACTTTTCACAAATAAAAGCAAGACTAAAAGTAAATTAAAGGAGGGAAAGTATTTTATTTTAAAAAGTTCTCATGCTTTACATGATAAACTATGGTTGAAGATAAAATAAAAAGATGAATTGTGTTTTCTAAAAGTGTTAATTTTATGAATATTCATCTCTTCTATAAAACTTTCTCTAAAATATGCTTCTGGATCTAAGGAAAATTTGATAAATCACGAGGGAGAAGGTTTTAAGCACTTCAATTTGAGAGAGCATAAATGTATGTTAAAAGATAAACTGAAGAATAATAAAATTTTATAGAGTTTACTTGAGCCAACAGTTATCCATAAATTGGCCAACCAAAAAGAAAAAACACTCTCATCGGATCTCCGGAGTGTTTGGAAGAGACTTTTCAGTGAGGAACACAGAAATGCATGGGAAGCATTTGTTTATAGCTGTTTGTCTGCCTTATCTGATGTATTTTGCTCAAATCCCTAGTTGCATAACTTAAAATTTGTTCGTGGATTCTGATTGGTGGCACTTAGCTATTTCTCTAACACAAGCATTTACAAAGTGGCCTAAGTATAGTTTCAAACATGCTCCCCATTAAGCGATGCTAGTGCTATATTCAGGGCTCAACTGTCTTTATCTAATGATGGAATCTCCATGTCTCTTTTCCATTTTAATTTACTTACACTGACACTTGCATCATCTTGTATTCTCTTTTCATTCCCCAAAGTTTATTTATTTATGTGCTTATCTTTTCCACATTTTATTTATATTCCATTGCTCTAGCTGCTTGGGTTTAATTCTCTACTTATTTGTCCTGTATTTTCATGATACCTTTCTTTATCCATTAAATAAAACAATTATTGAATGTAACAATCTATTTTTAAAATATGTTTTCTATTTATTTCTTTTTGTCTCTCAAAAGAGTCTAGTAGTGGATTGTCTCTTCTCATTCTTTTTTTATAATAAGATTGGCAATCTTGATTTTTTTTCTGCATTAATGACAGCTTCCTAAACATGTAATCTTGAGTAACATTTTACCTTTTCTACCTTTTAGAACTCCATAACAGTTATCCTCCATTACTGGCCACTTCTGTGAGTAAATCTGAGGCTACTCTGACCTTGCTTCCTTGCCCTGTTTCTTTCCTTACCTGTATTCTAGATAATACTTAATTCATCAATTACATTACAAGGTTATTTCATGGGGAAAATTATTGTGTCATTTCAGGAACATTGTGAATTCTGTTCTGAGGATATGTTTTAAAACTTTATTTCTGGGAAACGTCTACCTATTTCTGATGAACACTTTTGTTAATTCTATTGGGTTCTTTCCCTCACAGATGACAGTTATTCACATTTCAAAACATCATTTTTTCTGCATCTATGATGATTCATCTAACTCTTTTGATCTTGTTGTATTTCCTCTGCATTCATACAATTTGAACAGGTGTTTTCTGTGTTGCTGTGCACAAGTGAACATTAGGCAATAGCTCTGAAAATAATTAAAAGAAAAGAATTTGCTTTTCCTGTTTCTTCTCTGCATTAATGAAAAGTATTTGTAATAGTGTTTTTATATTTTAGTATAAAAGTTCAACAAGACAAATCACACATGAGCTAAAATAAAATGTTAAGATTTATACATACGAGCAAATGAACATCTGAAGAAAGTCTTCATTTAAGCTATTCATTCCATACTCCCCAATCCTTGGGAAACAGAAGACAAAAATTAAAAGATCTGCGTCTTCCAGTGGATGTAAGGAAAGCAAAGCAGAAATGTCAAAGCATATATTTGAAGGTAGATTGGAACACGTAGGTTAGATTACATTTCTAATGTTATAAACTGAAAGGAAATCGCCTTTCCATACAAAACTCTGTATTCTATATCAATAATGTATTATGAATAAATAATAATTTTCCATAAACCATCCATTTCTACTAGAATTCAGGCATGTTTCCACCAGAAGAAATAATTAGCCATAGGGAATTGAAGGTAAGTAGATTTGATAGTGAAAACTAGGATCCCTAGAAAATATTCGTATTACCACAGTGGATTATAGTCTCCTGAAAGTGACGTTACAGTTGGTGATTCTGCTAGTCATCTGCTCATCCTCTTTCAGCTGCTAATCCACTCTTTACTCACGATGCTGGGAGCGTGACTTTGCCTGCTGTACTCTGCAGCTTCTCAGTAGGATATCAGTTGGACACCCTAGTGGATGGAGACGAAAGTGCTTCTGTTTGTTTTGCCTTAGTTTTCTTTTCCCTTCATGCTATGTTTTTTCTTTCACTTCTCCCTCATCGCTACATAAAAAGAGGTGGCTCCAGCCTTGGGCTTTTTGCCAGTTTCTGTGTCAGCCTTGTCAATCATCACTATGAGTTACAACAAATAACCCAGTGGGGCCTCACCCCAAAGATCTGACCATCACATTTCAGGGCCTTCCATAGAGCTTCTGCCATTTGCTCTTAGCAGTTTGTTTCCGGCTGTGTTACATTAGTTATTACCTCTGGGTTAGCTTTGTGCCCCTTCGCTGTTTTAGTACTACAGCATTTGACAACCATTTTGTTCCATGATATCCCCCTGTGTGAAACACTAGTGAGATTTTTGTTCTTATGTATGTACCCTAAGGGGTGCAATACTTTAAAAATAAAAGTGACACTTTCAGCAGAACACTTTCAAAGACAAGCACAGGCGTGGTTGAAGTACATATTAGCTACTATTTAGATTCTTTGATTAATATTTGAGATTCAATGTATCCCAAGTAGTTACCCTCAGCCATAGAGGAGGTTAAGTTAATTTAAGTGCCATATTTCATGTGGAAATTAAGACAAACTCTGTGCATTAATACAGACTATCCTCAATGATTTATTAACTTCATAATCACTACATGAAAAATTAATGAATATTGCAAAGAATCACGCTCTATCAAATCTTCTAACACTCAGAATTGACCATTATCAACACAGAAAGCTGATCATTGTTATTTGTTGGAAAGCAATTCTCCGTGGGGTACCTATCACCTCACATTCTCTTTGAAGATGTCTGCATAGTAAAGAGCTTTCTAAGTCAGAAACAATTTCACTATTCTTGATTAGGAATCAGATTTCTTTTCCAATCAGTGTTATATACATAGGCAATATCTCCATTCTCAAACATGTTCTAGGATACTAAAGTCTCCCTGTTCCTTGGAAAAAAGATATGTGCTTATATCCCAGAGTAATGTCTTGCCCTGGAAGGAAGGATGGGCAGTTTTGCTAGCAGATCCCTTATAGAACTGATATTTTCTAAGTTCAGTGCTTCCCACTGTGACACAGACCTCCTAACTTCGGCTTGACACACTGAAGTACCATCGAACCATCCAGGAGTTTCAGTCCCCAGTTGCAGAGATTGAACTCCAAGATCAAGCTTCCAGGAGGAGAAGTTTCAGATGAGTGTTATTTTCTGGATTACAGTCTACAGATCTCCCTTAGTAACTTCACACAGAAGAAATAAGACTAGAGAATCTTTCTGAAGCCGCTTTTTATATGGGTATTAATCCCACTCCTGGGATGCACATCTATGACCTTCATAACCCCCAGAGGCCCCAAATCCCAATGTGGTCATCTGTTAATAAACTGCTCTTTCTCATTCTGCATTATAAAATACATTGTCCCTTTTGAAAAATCATTAAGAGAAATACATGAATAAAGTACTATGTTGAAAGAGTTGTAAAAACATCAGGAAACTTCATGAAAGTATAAAAATCTTTAGTGTATTTTCCAATATACCAACAAGAACAGAAAAAGTCTAAATCTTAAGATGCAGTTTGAAAATAGAAAAAGTTTACATTATAATTTTTAAAAATAATCTTTTAAAAAGCACACATTGTATATAGCTTTTAATATACCAAATCTGGTTTGAGGCTCCAGTGAAATCTTGGACACAGAGCAATTGTGCTAAGAATTCACCATTTGCCAAGATGGTTTTCCACGTTTTATTTTCTATTTAACATCACAGTACAAATTAAATAACATGTTTTTAAACTTTTTCAGTTGAATTTGAAGATATCATTTCATCTATTAGGTTGAGCAAACACTAAATGAAAACTGGTTTTTGACCTGCATCGCATGTATCCCTTAATGATGTGTTGTACTTCAGGGATTTTTATTTGTGTTTGCCAATGCTGGTAGCACCCCTGGCATTGACCTTTTGGAATTATTGAAAAATAAAGCAAAATAAATCATCCTTCTGGAAATTCTAAACAGTCTTCTATTTTTATGACCTTATTTGATGCCTGATCCTATCACCTTGCCTGTGACCAAAAGTCAGGGATTCCCACTCAGCAGAAAGCAGATCGTTTATTTTCTTAGCAGGAGATCTCTCCTGTGACATTAATGATTCATATAGGTCATGTTTACAAAGGGCAAGTGTTTCCAAGTTTGCAGTAACATAAGCCAGCAACTTTATATATATATATATATATATATATATATATATATATATATATATGCAGTGTTAGAGCTTCTTATATAACACAATTAAGGTAAATAATTTAGGCAATATTAGCTTCATGATTTATTGAATGACCAAGCCAAGAAAAGGAACATAAAGAAAAAATAAATAAAATCTTACTAACAAAGATCATACGGCTAGCACAAGAAATCAGGAAAAGAATTGCACACTCTAGAATATTTAAACTTGACAGTATGATTATGTTCTCTACTAGCTTCTTATTTTTTCTGTGTTTTCACTTGCCTGTTCTTACAAATCAAAGACAGTTAAGTTAACTCCAAAAACATATCATTCGATAGACATTTTTGTGGATCATACATTTAACTGTCATTTCTATATTTCATGGCAAGTGTACATTACTAAAAAAAGCTAATGCTATAGTTTTGGTGAGTTAATGTCTGTATCATTCCTTTCCTCATACGTATTACCTTGACTGGTATAATTGTTCCATCACATTTTTTCTCTTTCCAGTTGTTTAGTAT
The DNA here is from genome assembly GCA_004027595.1 of Dinomys branickii. Classification (NCBI taxonomy): domain Eukaryota; kingdom Metazoa; phylum Chordata; class Mammalia; order Rodentia; family Dinomyidae; genus Dinomys; species Dinomys branickii. The sequence continues at coordinate 1,028 of PVLD010020848.1, read as the reverse complement.
ATTTCTTTCTTTACCTTTTCCTGTGTAAGCTAATCCAAACCCAGATTTAACATGAACAGACGCCGAAATGCCATGAACCTCACAGAATTGTACACTAATAATAGCAATACTGAATTTTCATCTACTCTGCTTGTCCTTAATTTCTCTTTACATAAGCAATGCTGCAATAAACATGCTCACATCTATCAATTTATATTGCTGAAGTTAATTGTGAAATTCTACCTCACTCTCAAAATGTATTTGGCAAGAAATCATATACATGTCCTTCATATTAATATAAAGTGCCAGATTACTTTCAACAGATTTTTCCAGAAAGGCAACTGTCATGATTTTCACTTTTCTGCCTCTGCTTAAATGATTGCTTTTGGGGGCGCTCACCTTTCTAAGCCTCACATACTTACTTTGTTCCTCTTTGGTTTGGGCACAGTTTACCTTGACAGATTCTGAACTAGCCAGCTGTGGTGCAAAGTCTGAAAGATCATCTTAGTCCTTGACATGAATAAACGTTTTTCTAGTATTGGATTTGCTGTTTCTGACAGACATCTGTGAATGTCTTATATCAAATATTTTATCATAACCAATCATAACATAATGCACATTTTTCTTCCTACAGTTTACTTTAAAAGAAAAAGGCTAGGGCTGGGGATATAGCTCAGTGTTGTAGCTCCTGCCTAACAAGTGTGAGGCCCTGAGTTTGATTCCCAGTACCAAAAAAGAAAATAGTAAAAAAACAAAAAAAAAGACATACACGCGCGTGCACGCACACACACACACACACACACACACACACACACACACACAAACACAGTCCCTTAAGAAAAAGTCAAATTTTATTTATTTTTTTTTTATTTTAGAAACATAAAAGTACAAAAACCTATTGACAAACAGACACCCATTATCATAGAAAATAGTACAATCACAACTAATCTATAGACAAGGTGATATGGTCTCAACAGTTGTTGTTGCTTTATCCATTGATATCTTCGAATTGTAGATGTATGGACCCATATACAGACATGCAAATTTAG
>PVLD010020847.1:0-32866 GCA_004027595.1 Dinomys branickii | reverse complement strand
TTCCTTCCTTCCTTCCTTCCACAGGTTTTCCTGATGATCCAACTGTTGGTCAATAAATTGCTTCAGTTTTCCTGATGAGCACCTCTGGCCAAGTGCTCTGGGGTGGGACACACAGAGGTCACTTCCTTCAGTCCTGTCCTCTGCCTGGCTTAGGCTGGGGCCAATTAGGACAAAGCATCTTAAATGTCACAGCCACCCAGTTCCTCAGCTCAGACACAGCTAACCAGTTGTAGTAGTATCTCAGACCCTCAACAGCAGCAGAATTATGTGCCATCTCCAATTAAAAACAAATTCAGGGATCTGGGAAGGTAGCTCCATGCAGAGGGCTTGCTAGCATACATGAGGCCATGGTGTGGGCCGAGAATTCCACTATGGGTGTGGGAACACAATGATATGACCTAGGAAGTGAACGTGATGGGCTCTAAGCTGGGGGCAAGGCCCAGCTGTCCTTCAGTGAGAAATTCTGAGAGGTGCAAGAGTTCTGAACTCAAACTTGGGTTTCCTCAGCATCATGCAGGTACGTTTGCCACCAAGGAGGATGGAACATATTTTGTTTAACAGGTTGTTAGCATGGCTTATAACTGTGTCAGCCTTAGGCAGCAAACCCAGTGTTAACAAGGAACCTGTCCACAGTTCATTGCCGATGTAAATTTTCTCTGCTTATAGAGTGACAAATGGCAGGATTCTGAGATCAGCATTCTTCTATCATAAGGGAAGCTGAACATCTTTTCCTCTGGTTAAAGCTATTTGTACTTTTTCTGTGATTAATTGGTTGCTTTCTTTTCAATCACTAGCAGCTCTTCCTTTGCTGGGAACATTAACTCAGTGATATGTATTGTAAATATTTCTCCTAGTTGGTCATGTCTTAACTTTGGAACATTTTTCTTCCCAAAGCTGCTTCACATAGGGTAGTAGTTCATAAATTCATCCTCTTTATTAATGAAAGAAGAAAATAAAATTCAAAAAATTTTTAGATATATCAACATACAGAAAAAGGCAAGAGCCACGATGAGCAGACTGAAGGAGATCTACAAAGCAGACACCCGTGCAGCCTCCACACAGCCTGTCCCTGTGTCCATGCAGGCCGTTTACTGCCGTCACCCCCCACACTCCATGCTTAGAGCCCTCTCCTGCCATGGCCAACTTCTTTTTTTTTTATTTTAAAGAGAATTAAAAAAAAAAGAATATAGCAAAATGCCAACAACATAGACAAAAACTAAACCAAAAGAATGATACAGAGTTTCAGGACAAAATGATAGGGATTAGCAGTTGTTATATTACATATTTTTATCTTCATTGAAATTGGTCAGATTACCAGATATAAGAATGCAAGACTGATCAAACCATTAAAGATAATAATAAATAAAAACAAAAAAATTATAAATGATAAGAGTTTCACCAAACAAGATGATAGGAATTCAACAATGGTTGTTATATTGCATACTGTTGTCTTCAAATTAGTTGTTTAGATTACCAGATATAGGCGTGCAACATTGGTAAAAAAAATAAAGCATTAACTGTTGCTTTCAGTAAACCATTAGACACCAGCAGTATAGTTATCTGAGCTGTCCTTCCGTGTGCACATATGTTTTTTCCTTTCTTCTTTCTTTCTTTGTTTTTCTCCTTTCCCCATCCCAGTTGTTTCTTCTTTTGAGCAATTTCTTTCCCTTAATATCTATTGTATGTTTTGGGTTTTATTTACTCTTTCATTCAGGTTCTTACACTAGGGAGACAATACAATACTTACACATGTGGGTCCAATTTATTTTACTTATGAGTATGGTTTCTAGTTGCATCCATTTACCTATAAAAGCCTCGTTTGTCTTTTTTTATAGCTGAGTAATACTCCATTGTATAAAAATAAAAATATTTTTTATGCATTCTTCAGTTGATGGGCATTTGGACTGTTTCCAAGATTTAGCTATAACAAATTGTGCTGCTATAAACATGGGTGCACATCTATTGCTGTGGTATGATGTTTTTAATTCTGGGAAAATACCCAGGATAGCTGGGTTAAGTGGGATTTCTAATCCTAGTTTTGTGAGGAATCTCCAAAGTGATTTTCACAGTGGTTTCACCAATCTACACTCCCACCAGTAGTGGAGAAGGGTTCCTTTTCCCCCACAGCCTCACCAACATTTGTTACTGGTTGATTTCTTAATGATAACCATTCTTTCTGGGGTGAGACGGAATCTCACGGCTGTTTTAATTTGCATTTCTCAAACGACTAATGATGTTGAACATTTTTTCATATATTTATTCACCATTAGTATTTCTTCATCTGAGAAGTGTGAATTTATCTCAGATGCCCATTTTTTAATTGGGGCTTTGAATTGGGGGGGGTCTGATTTTTAAAAATTCTTTGTATGTTCTAGATAGAAGTCCTTTTTCTGAGGGGCAGTTGTCTAAAATTTTTTCCCAATTCATTGATTTGTTTTTTACTCTGTTGGTGGTTTCTTTTGATGTGCAAAAACTTTTCAATAAGAAGAGATCCCAGTTGTTGATTCTTTGAAGTATTTTCCATGCAGTTTGGCTTTTGTTCATGAACTCTCTACCTACTGCTATGTCTTCAAGATTTCTACCTACTTTTTCTTCCAGTAGATGTAGTGTTTATGTTTTAATATTTAGATCTTTGATCCATTTTGACTTTAGTTAAGTGCATAATGATAGGCATGGGTCTAGTTTTAGTCTTCAGCATGTGGAGAGCCAGTTTTTCCAGCAGCATTTATTAAAGAGCCTATCTTTCTTCCAGTGAACATGTTTGGCCTCTTTGTCAAAGATAAGGTGGCTAAGTGTGTTTGTAATTGTGCCTGCATCTTCTAATCTGTTCCATTGATCTTCGGGTCTGTTTTTGTGCCAGTACTATGTTGATTTTAATCACAGTAGCTTTGTAGTATAATTTCAAGTCACTCAGGACTGCTTTTGCAGGCATACTCTTCTGCTTCCAAACGAATTTTATGAATGTTTTGTCTAGATCTGTGCGGTATACTAATGGTATTTTAATTGTTATTGCATTGAATCTGTACAACTATTTAGGGAGTATGGCAATTTTCACAATGTTGGTTCTTCCTATCCATAAGCAAGGAGTATCTTTCCATTTTCTGAAATCCTCTTCAATCTTTTTTTAGAGTACTGTAATTTTCACTGTATAGATCTTTTACTTTCATTGTTAGATTGATTCCTAAATATTTCATTTTTAGATGCTATTATGAAAGGTGGTTTCACTAATTTCTTAGTGTGTTCATTGTTTGTTTACAGGAACGCTATTGATTTTGGAGTGTTGACTTTGTATCCTGCTATACTGCTGAATTTGGTTATTAAATTTATAAGCCTTTCGGTGGAATTTCTGGGGTCTTCTTTGTAGAGTATCATGTCATCTGCAAATAATGATAATTTCATTTCTTCCTTTCCTATTCTTATTCCTCTTATTCTTCTCCCTTGTCTAATTGCCCTGGCAAATATTTCCAGAACTATATTGAATAGGAATGATGACAGTGGACATCCTTGTCTTGTTCCTGATTTTAAAATAAAAGTTTTCAGTTTTTGACCATTTAGAATAATGTTATCTGTTGGTTTGTCATAGATGGCTTTTATCAGATTGAGGTAAAGTCTATCTATGCCAATTTTCTGTAGGTTTTTTTTTATCATAAGTGAGTGTTATACTTTATCAAAAGCTTTTTCTGCATCAACTGAGATGATCATATGATTTTTGTCTTTGGCTCTATTGACATGGTGTATTACATCAATTGATTTGTGTAAATTGAACTATCCCTGCATTCCTAGAATGAATCGCACTTAGTCATATATATATATATATATATATATATATATATATATATATATCCCAGGCTGGTCTCAAATTCACAACGATCCTCCTCCCTCAGCCTCTCCAAGTGCTGGGATTACAAGTGTGGGCCACCACAACTGGCTGTATCTGCATTTTTGTTTGATTGTAAATAGTGTTTAATTTCATCTATAACCCATTGGTTGTTCAGGAAGGTGTTATTTAATTTCCATGTGTTTATGAAGTTTTGTGGTTTGTTTTGTCATTAACTTCCAGTTTCATTGCACTATGGCCTAATAGTGTGCACGGGATAATTTCAATTCCTTTGCATTTACATGTTCTATGTTCTAGCGTATGGTCAACATCCCATGTGCAGTGAGAAAAATGTATATTCTGATGTTGCTGGGTGGAAAATTCTGTAAAGGTTTACTAAGTCCATTTGTTCACAAGTTTGGTTTAGTTTTGTTATTTCTTTGCTGATTTTTTTGTCTAGTTGATCTATCTCTTTGTGATAGTGAGGTGTTAAAGTCCCCTGTTATGATTGTGTTACTGCTTATTTCATATTTCATGTCTGTTAACATTTGTCTTCTATAGTTGGGTGTTCCTGTATTTGGTGCATAGATGTTTATGATTGTTATCTCTTCCTCTTGAAGTCTTCCACTCACAAGTATGTAGTGACCTTTTTTTATCTCTTTTGACTGTTCTTGGTTTGAAGTTCACATTGTCTGCAAACAGAGTAGCTACACCTGCTTTTTTCTGGGTTCCTGTCACATGGAGTATTGTTTTCCATCCTTTGATTTTGAGTGTATGAATTTCCTTTTCAGCTAAATGTGTTTCTTGTATACAGCATATTGTTGGATTTTGTTTCTTGAGTCATTCTGTATGTCTGCTTCTTTTGATTGGTGAGTTGAGACCATTTACAATGATGCTTATAACTCATACATATTGGCTTATCTTTGTCATGTTATTTTCCTGTTGTTAGTTCCTCCTTTTTCTCTCTGTTTAATTGCTTGCTCTGGGCCCAGGGACCATAGTATGCAACTCACTTCCTATATGTGCACCTCTAAACAAAATATTGCCTGTTTCTAAGCTTTAAATACACACTGAGCATCTCTCATCTGAATGGCTGGGATTAGAAGTCTTTTGGACTTGAGGTTTTCTTTTACTTTGAAATATTTTTTAACATATGTAATGAAGTATTGAGGATGAGAGCCAGGTCTAAACCCAAAACTCATTTGTGTTTAATATATACCTTCTTACAGATGTAGTCTGAAGGTAATTTTACAAAATATTTCTTGTAATTTTATACATGAAACAAAGTTTCATTATGTGAGATTTTGCACACCAGGGTATCATCTCAGCCCTCAAAACTTTCAGACTTTCGAGTTTTTCAGATATAGGATTTTTGCATTAGGGTCACTCCATCTGTAAATGGAGTCATATACATGTATATATGTTTATACACACATATTCTTTCTTTTGTGACATGCTTCTTTCACTCACCATTATATTTATGAAAGTCAGCCTCAAACTTGTTTGCAGCAGCGGCTTGTTTACTGTATGGAGAAATCATAGAGAAGGCACTGGAATAGCTAGGAATGTAGACTTCCTCTACTCTATATTTCCAGTGGAACTGTTCAACTGCAAGGTATGTATAAATTCAGTTAATTAGTAGATAACATTCTTTTTCAGAGTAGTTATACTGACTTGTACTCCTATTAGCAATGGATAGTTGTTCCTATTCTTCTGTATTTTTGCCAATAGTCGATATTATCAGACTTTTACATTCTTGCTGGTCTGATGGGTATCTACTAGCATTGCATTTTGGTTAAAATTTGCACTTCTCCAGCTACTAGTTAGGTTGGACATCTTTTCACATGTTTAATAAGCATTCTTCTGCTAAGTATTTGTTCAAATCTTTTGCTCATTTTGTTTAGGGGCCTGTCTTGGTTACTTTTCTCTCGTTGCTGAGACAAAATACCCAATGCCCAAAATGAAGGAAGGAAAGGTTTATTTAGCTTACAGTTTATGGAGGTTTCAGTCCATACTTGGCTGGTTCTGAGGCAGAGTGGCACATGGCAGAGGGCAAACTGTTCAGGGCAGCAGAGCACAGCAAGAACAACCAGCAAAAGGGAGGAATGGCTGCAAGCAGCCTCTCTCCTTCCCTTACATTGTAAACAGGCTACCCCCACCCCGGGGGCATGTAGCTCTCACACAATCTCCATGCCCTCCTCTTCCACAAGCTCAGGATGTATACAAAGTAAGTATCCTGGCTTCCTGCTGAATCACTCAGCCAAACCTCTAGACTCCCCAAGTTGACAAAATGTATCAACCATAACAGGGCCTTTCCAAGTTTTTGTTGAAACTTTTTGTATATCCTAGATACTTTTTGTCAGTTATATGTGTTGCAAATATCTTTTCCAGTTCTTCGGCTTGCTTTCTTCTTTGGTGTCTTTTGGTGAAGAGACGGGTGGATATTTAGACCTGAATTTCAGAGGAGTGTTTTCAGCTGGAGGCTTGAATTTGGGTGTTGTCAGCATAAAGCTGTCATTGAAAACCGTGAGATCACCTAGGGAGTTAGTAGAGATAGAGAAAAGGAGAGATCTGAGCAGGGAATCCAGGGTGCTTTAAATATAGCTCTTAGAGATACAAAGGAAGCAGCAATGGGCACTGATTAGGAGCAGTCAGTGGGGGAGGGAGGCAAATCAGAAGCCAGATGCAGACATCTTTCAAGGAGGAAGACTGAGAAATGAATGTTCCTTTTGGTCCAAGAAGCATTCTGGTGGCTATCATGAGTAGTTTCTAGGGGTGGCATTAGGATATTTTTCCCACTCCTGTCCACCCGAAGGTCACCATGCCCTCCTCCACTAATACCAGGTGTGTGTTAGTGTGCACATGTGAGCTGTACATCTGTGCATGGTCACTATCAGAATTTTCCAACTTGAGCCACCAGTGATTCTGCTGTGTATTCCACAATCTGCCATCCCATGGGAAAAATCAACTTGGCCTCTCTGATTTTCAAGGGTAGTGTTAGAACCTTACTAAAGACAAAATGAGACAGTATCAGAGAAGTTGAAAGTTCTTTGGCAATTGTGTTAGCAGTGTGTTAGCGTGTCAGTGTGTGTTAGCATTTCACATGCATTAGCCATGGTCTCACAATGACCTATGAGTTGAATATTATTTTCCCAAGTTTATGGATGAGCAATTACATGGTGAAAAAGTGGCTGAGCCATTGTGAGTTTGGTTTCTATCATATAAATCCTGAAATTTTCCATCTGAAATTTCATAGTCCTGTGTGTTACTTTTGTTTCTGCAGAAAGGACCAAATAAAACACCTGTAGCAGCCATCTGCCTGACCAGCTTGGTGACCATGGCTTTTGTCCTTGTGGGTCAAGTGAACATCCTGGCGCCCATTGTCACCATCAACTTCATGCTGACCTATGTTGCAGTGGACTACTCCTACTTCTCCTTGTCCATGGTCCTCTGCACCATCCCCCAGGTGTCTGAGCCAGGGCTGAGGGAGGACCTGGAAGCTGTCCACCGCTCAGAGCACCTGCTCTTGGAGAAGGCTCCCAGCTACGGTTCTGAGGTCCCTGCCCAAAGCTTCTCCGAGGGCACTCTGCTGGAATTCACCAAAGACATGGATCAGCTCCTCCAGCTAACCAGGAGGCTTGACAGTGGCCACCCAAGACCAGAAGGCAACAGAATCTCAGAGAATCAGAAGAGAAAATGCAAGAAGGCCACCAAGCAAACCCTACAAGATAGCTTCCTCTTGGACCTCAACTCCCCCAATTCCTCTCCTACTGAGGGGTCTGACATGTTGCCCACTGCCTCCTGGGATGGGGAAGAGTCCTACCAGGACAAGGTGACCTCCGAGAGTGAGGAGACTTGGCCTAAGGGAGCACATAGAGAACAACTTCTTCCTGAGCTGCGCGGCCACCGTAGGGTGAGCGGAGAAGGTGAGTGCGTTAGAGTCACACTGAGGCCTCCTACGGGAAAGACCACCGGTTCCCTCACCTATCTCACCTACCTGCCTCAACCAGGTTTCATAACCCTTGATAACTTTGATCTTTACTCTAAAATGTTATATTTGTATGCTTGCTGAATTATTTAGAATTTGACTATGTTATAGATACTGTAGTCAATTTTTAAACAGAACTTTCCATCTACTCCTGTATGTAAGAGCTGGGGGCCAGAGCTAGTAACTAAATATCAATTTCTTTCACTCAAAAATCAGCTGAGGTACAGTGTTGAGGTGAATGAGACCAATTTTTCCTTCCAAGAGAAGTGGAAGTGTGTTGAGATAAACTGCCTGGGAAGGACTCAGTATGCTTTGTTTGTAGAGGGTGAATCTTTGAAACTAGGCAAGGCAGGAGAGGGAGAAGGTAGCTGAAGGAGCACAGCTTTCCTCTGCTATGTTCAAAGCTACCAGCGCAGAGGTACAGAGAGAGGCTTTCAGGGAGCAGCTCACGGGAGAGGCTAATGGAACATGAGCGCTCCCAAGAGAAAGAGAGAACTCATAATTTTTGAGGACTTACTGATTCTTAGGTGCTTTAGATCTTGTTATATCTTCCATCTGGAATGTCCTCAAAAGGCCCCTGTGGGAAAGGCTTGATTCTCAGCATGGTGCCTTTAAGAACTGGTAGAACCCTAAAGGGCGAGACCAAGTGGGAGGTCTTTAGGTCATTGCAGACTTGTTCTTGGAGGGGGCTTTCTTTCTTTTCCTCCTTGACTCCTGATAAAAGTGAGTTTTGCTCCACGATATGCTCTGCTCTGGCCATTTTGTGCTACTTACCCACTTGGCCCCAGGCACAGAGCAGTGGGGCCAAACAATGATGGACTAGAACCTTGGAATTATGAGCCTAAGTAAAGCTTCTACCTTTATAAGTTGCTTATCTTAGGTGTTTGCAACAGGGACACAAAGCCAACACATCTGTTACTTCACGTAGTAGTATACTAGATACCAACACTTTGCATTTTACAAATGAAGACCCTGAGACCCAGTGAGATCACAGAGAAGTCACCAGTGGATTGTTTTCAGGGCTGCACATCATCCCTAGGACTTCCTACTTTTGAAGGCCCTGTATTTGCTTCTACTTTTTCTGCCTCCGCTTAAGATCTGTGCAGACAGGTGTATGCAAAGAGGAAGAGATGGACATAAAAAGAGATGTCTAGACACAAAGGCCTTATCTTCTCCCATAAACCTGCATTGCCTTTTTTACCTCTAAGTTGGTGGGAAGTTTTTAATGGTAGGAAAAACGTTAAAGTATTCAAACCTATTTTTCTCAAAGTAATAGGTGTGCAGTTTAATAAGACAAGTGACATTAAAAGTACAGTGATCAGAAATAGTAGTTTCTACTCTTTCATACCTTTAATCCTTCCACACCCCCAGCTTTATTCTCAGCTCAAAAACCTTGGGCCTCAACCGAGGAGTTGCCTTTTCTGTTAAACTTTTCATTACTAAATAATTATTGCTACTTTTTGGCATGTGAGTTTCTGGCATTATCTTTTGACTTCCTGTGATTGTAATGAGGACTTCAAGGGAGGACTCTTTATTACCACTATGAAATTTCATGTAATGTCCCCAGTAGAGTCACACCACAGTTTTTTAGTTAAATCTAGAGTTCACATTGATATTATCATGATTAAGTAAATATTGCTTAATCCTGAGCCACATGATACGGCAGGTTTTCATGCTCTTTATTCCTGGTTTATTGTCATTTTTTTTTTTTTTTTTTGCAGTACTGGGGATCGAACTCAGGACCCTGCGCTTGCTAGGCAAGCGCTTATTCCACTGAGCTATATCCCCAGCCCCTATTGTCATTTTTGTTGACCTCGGGTACAGGAGGTTGAGATCGTACAGCTCTGTTCATGCCACGTCATCATCCTTTGATCTGTTTATTCACTAATACTGACCTCTTACCGTCTCTGTTTCCCCCAAAACACGTCCTTTCTGCCTTTTGGGGACCTTTGTCCTTATCTTCCACCATGTCGATATCATTCATATTTGCTTTTCTTTATGCCTAGCTTGCTTCGTTTTCAGATACTACATCTGCAGCTTTCTTTCATGTTTTATCATGTATGCTTCCCTCTCCCCCAGGGTGAGGGGCTGTGGGAATTAGCTACCACCACCCCACCCCAGGGCACTGTGGTACAGACACAGCTGGGCCCAATCTGGCATTTTTCATGTTTTGTTTTGGGTCTGTCTTTGTTACTGTTCTTGCTTATTCGCCAAATTCATGCCTTTTCTCTGCCACTCCTACTCTGTTATCCCTTTTTCATATCTTATGTGGTTCTCTAATTTCCTTTTCTTTTATCTCTCCTGTTATTCATTTATTTTTTTTCATTTTGTTCTCCTTTCTGAAAGATTTCACGAATTTCATTAGAAGTGATTTTTGTATGTTGATTGCTGTCTGTCACAGTTAGATTTGATCGAAAATAACAAAATCACAGAATGATAGTGGCTGAAGCTAGCTTGCTCAGGGAGAGCCAGCAGTGGGCCATCCAGGGCTATCACCTCCTCTACAGCTTCAGTGACTCGGGCTCTTTGGTCTTTTCGCTTTCTCACCTTAGCACTCTGTCTATGGTCCAAGACAGGGCTGCTGGAGCCTCGTCATCACTACCGCATTCCAGGGATGTGATACAAATGGAGTCATCTGGGGACGCCTTCTTCAAAAGTCCTGTTGTGCGTGCCCCGTGTTTCACTGTGATTACAGCAAGCTGCAAGAGAGACTAGGAAGAGTCTTTTTGCCTAGTCGTATTGCTACTAAACAAAAAAACTATGTGTTTTTGTCTTATTCCTTGAGGAAACGGGAGAGAGAGGTTGGTAACTATCAGTCTATGCCAAAAGAATCCTCCTTTTAAATTCTAAGAACTCTTGGCTGGAACCTGATGTGGCCACATCTCATCTTTTTTTCTTTAGTTGAAAGCCACCCAGTCTTATTTAGGGGCACAGCGGCTTGTCTGCTCTCCCCATCACTATCACTACCCTGCTACTTTACGTCTGCATCCGCCCTGTCGTCGCTCCTCTTGGCTCTGGATCCTTTCCTCTTTGGCTTGCGCTTGTTCTGTTTCCCCTTCCCAGCCCTCCACCATCTTGGAGGCCTATACTAAAATGTCTCTTGATCTTTTGATTTCTTTTCATACATAAAGTGCTTTCGGCCCTCTGCGCTCCTGGGTTCTACACCTGCGGATCCAAGCGACTGAGGATAGAAAGCAATTTTTAAGAAGTTACATGGTTGCTGATGTGTACAATGCCCTTTGGCCTATGATGGTGTGTCTGTACTCATATGTACAGTCTTTCTTTTCCCCTTATAATTATTCCTTCAGCCATACAGTTTGACAAGCAGTTACGTAGTGTCAGTGTTGCATTGGGTACTATGGGTGATTTAGAGGTGATTGATATATGGGAGGAAGTGTGTAGGTTTAGTGTTGTGTAAGTGACTCAGACTCTTTGGGGTTTAGTATCTGTGAGGCTTCTCAGAGCAGTTTCCCTACAGATCCCAAGGGAGGCGTGAGGACAGTGAAAAGCTGTGTAGAAAGCCCTACCAATGGGTAGGGCCTGCTGACTGGATGCCTAATTGTAGCACAATTAGGAGTGAGCTGGCCCCTTCCCTGGCCAACCCCAGAAGAGGGTGTCTAGGTTTTCTCTGCAGCTTTTCTGTTCCTCTAGCGCCCTTGAATTGCTGGCCTGGAGACACACAGATGGCTGGGAGTAGGCTGAGAGAAGGGCGTAGGGGGTCGCTTGTTATGAGCTGGGCCCTCAACTCCCCTGCTCTTCACTGTGCCCGGGGCGCCACACCTGGGCATCCCTGGCTGGGTCTCTGCAGAAGACTGGAGGAGGGGATTGGTCGAGAGGAAGGGCTGGTATTCAGCTGGTAGCAGGGGGAGGGTACCATAGAGAGCCCATGAGACTTGGCACCAGTTCCCAGAGTGGCCAGCTTGTGGTGGTGCCCCTTCCTGTCCTGTGCTGGGTCTGTAGGGTGGGGGGTTGGGTGCTGCCAGCTGTCAGCCTGATGCTGTCCTCCTTCGCTCTGCCCTGCCATCACCCAGTGCCTCGCTCTCTTCTCAGCCGGATTTCTCTTTCCTTGCTCCTCTTTGCCCGTAGGTTTGTGCCTGTTTCACGCCTTCTCTGTGTTCCCAGTGAGTTTCCCCGAAAGCACGCTGTCAGTCTGTAGCGCTGAATGAATGAGGTGGCAGAGTGCCTGCCGCCCCTCCCCGTGGCCCGTCTGGCTGCAGCCCCCAACCCCTCACCCCTGCTCTTGCTAAGTCTCCAACCTCCGCTCCTGGCCCAGCCTCTCCCCTTTCCTGTTTCTCCTCTGCGCTGCGCACTAAGCGACCTTTCTTCTGTACTTGCCTTTGCTGGACCCTACCACCTACTGTCCAGGGTCCAGAGTCTGTTACTGTCCTGCCCCAGCCCAGCTTCTCCGTCCCTTCTTCCAACATCCCAGTACTTCCCGTGGGGCTGCAGCCAGCCCAGCCCCTGAACACACCCTCTCGTCCTTCTTGTCTTTGTGTATTTCTCTGTCTCCTCAAATTGCTTTACCTGTCCTTCTTTCGTTTGGAAAAATCTGACTTATTCTGAAAAGACCCCTGATGTCCCCACCATGCAGCCACAGCATTTGATTCATACTATTCTGTCACGTTTGCTTACGTGTTTATCTGCAGACCTGTTCATGTGCTGATTGTAAAGAAAATAAGTACTAGTTTTATTCCTTTTCCTCTCGACTGTGAACTTCCTGTGGTCAAAATTGTATCTTTTTACCTTTGGATGCATCCAGAGCACAGAATTCAGCAAGCACACGGGAAAGCTTTGTTAAAAGCTAAAAAGATGAAAACATTGATCAGTGAAGTAGACTGGGAAGAGTTAAACTAGTCTAAGGCCCTAATTTTTGACAAACCAGATGCCATCAAATGATAAAAACCAAATTATAATTGCATAAATATTCCAGAGAGAAAACAGGTTAAAGATTAACTTGGGACTGTATTTTACCCCTTCTATGCACAAGAATTCCTTATTTAAAACAGCTGTACAAGAGAGAGATTGCTATCATTGCACATCATCAAAGACAAAATGGAACTGATTAAACAGAAAAAAAAAAAAAAAAACACTTGCACCACGCAGCGTCACAGGAAGAAACAATTACTCTGACAAACACAATTGATAAAAGCGTACCTTCCACAGCATAGCGATTCAAAAATCAGGTAGGTCAAGTCCATCCAGACTCTTCTAAAAAGAGGACAGGCAGGTGAGTACACAGTTCACATCTGAAAAAATCAGCGCCCAGTCTCATACATGTTCATTCAGCAAACCAACTTTTATTCTTAAGTGTTAAATATTATTTAGTAGCTAAAAGTAGCCACCATTTGCTGAGTGTGTCGCAGGTGACTGACACTGAGGTTAGGGCTTAATATGATTATTCCATCCTTAAAGCCAGAGTTTGACATTGTCACTTGCTGTTTTTGCAGGTGATAAAACTGAGGCTGAAGAGGTCACATACTTGGTCAGGAGATAAGACAGAATATGAACCCAGGCCTGCCTGACTTTCAAACCTGTGCCCTTAATCACTACCCAAAGCACATGCTACTTGCTCTGAGTATCTAGCATGAACTGGGAAGTGAGCACAAGTTAAATCACCTTTAAAATATTGTTGCATAGCTATTAAATTATCAAAAATTTCAATAAAAATAGTAGGTCTACAAAAACCAGGTATATATATATATATATATATATATATATATATATATATATATACTTTGTTGAAAATAACAACTGATTCATTCTTCCCAGACCTGAGGATTAAAGTTTTTCATCAGCTTTGGGCCATTTTGGGCCATTATTTCTTCATACTTTTTTCTGCCTCCGGCCTCTGCAGGGCTCCCATGTTTGTTTGCTCCCGTATTTGTTCATCTCTGAGGCTGCGTTTCTTTTCTCCCACCTCTTCCCCCTGTTCTTCACTTCAGATAATTTCTATTGATCTATCTTCAAATTTGCTGATTCTATGTTCTTCTCAAATCTGCTGTTGAGCTCAGGTAGTAAAATTTTTCGTCTCTATTATGGGTTTTTTATTTGTTTGCTTTGGGGGTTTTTTGTTTATTTGCTTGTTTTGAGACAAAGTCTCACTATGTAGCCCAGCCTGGTGTTTAACTTGTGACTCTCCTGCCTCAGCCGCCTCCCAAGTGCTAGGATTACAGACATGAACCACCACACCAGGCCTTTTCTGATTTTTAATTGTATAGTTTTCCTTTGGTTCTTTTTTATAGTCCTTATTTCTTCACCTTTGGTTCTTTTTATACTTCATATTTCCCTATTTGGATACTCTGGTTTTTTAAAGTCATTTTAAAATTTCCGTTTTTAAGTCATGTTATTTTCCTTTAGTCCTTGACACTGTATTTTTCTTCAATTCTTTCAACATATTTATAATGGCTGCTTATTCTGCTAAATACACCAGGTAGGCTTATCAAAGTTAGTTTCTTTTGGTTAATCTATTTTCTCTGAGCATGGATCACAGCTTCCTGTTTCCTTATGTATCTTGTGATTTTGGGTTAAAAACTGAGCAACGTAGGTAATATATTGCAACAGCTCTTGATTCTGATGTCTATTTCTGGGGTTTTGTATATTGGTTTCATTTGCTTGTTTTAGAAAATTGCCTGGATTTGAACTGTACAATCTGTTTGTCCTGTGCTGCTCGTGTCTGTGGCTAGTTGTTATCCCCGTTTTTAGTTTTTTAGCCTGGCTTTCAGCTGTGTTCCTGTGCCTCTATAGTGCATGAGGCTTCTATCTCTGCTGGTGGACTTATACGCAGACTGCGGAGCACAGCCAAACTGCAGCTGCTTCTCTGATCTCTCCTGGCTCTTACTTTTGGCCAGCTCTCTCAGGCCTCCCCAGGCCCAGGATTGGTTTCCAGTCCTCCAAGGGAGGTTATGGCAGGTCATCCCCTCTGTCTTCAGCGCTCCAGTTTCCAAGTTCTCCCTATCACTGCTCACCATAGCTGGGTCTGCATCCTCAGACTGGCAAAGCTGAGAATTTTCCCCATTCATTTTTCTGATAAGAACTGATACAACACTCGGTCTTTGCCAAAAGACCAAGAAGCTATGCCCATTCATTTTTTTTTACTGCATTCACCATATTTGACTCATAGAACCATCTCTGTCCTCCCACTCCAAGTTGTTTGCCTCTGCTTGGCAGAAGGTAGCTGTTTTCTAACTAGTTCTGTGGTAGTAAGAACTGGGGCATGGACAAGAGCAGCCCAGGCAGACAGGCCACAGACTCTCACTACTTCACCCTCAGCTCCAGCAGTTCTTGAGAAATAAATCTTTCTCAACTTCTTATCTTGATTTGGCAAATTTCTTGAGCCCTGGTGTGGCTGGGTTTGGTTTTTTTTTGTTTTCTATTTTGTCTAGTTTTAGAATTATTTGGGGAGGAGAAGAATTACTGACCTCTTTACATTGCTATAGCTAGAAGTCCCACTTTTTCATCCTTTTTTGGAGACTGATCTTCCAAGACTAACAATAAATATAAAATTATGTAATTGGCCCAATTCAGTAAATCTGCTGGGGTGAATTGTGTAACAAGGAAACAACCCGAAACCAAACAAGCCAAAAAATGTGCTCATCATGCTCAGTATTGTTTGTGCTAATGACATATTAGAAATAGCTTATACCCTCAACACTTGGAAAGTGGTTAAGTAAATTATAGTTTCAACATGATAAAATTCCACATGGGCTTTCAACATGATTCTACATAGGCTGTGGCAATGCACATCTTCCATTTGTTTGTGCTATTTACAAATGTGTGTTTATTTTTTCTGACAAGATATGAAGTAGGGGCTAGAGGTATGATTCAGTGGTGGAACTCTTGCCTGCCCTGTGCTGGGTTCAATCTTCAGTACCAAAAAATAAACAACTAAAGGGACAACTGCATTTCATTAAGTCTATGATTTAAAAAGTCAACCATATATTTAACATTTTAAAATTATACAGTTTAATTAATAATAGGTTGCTTTTTAAAAAATGTAATAGAGCCATTATTGAAGACAATCATAAGTCTTGGCAGTCTGTATTTTCAGCCATAATTAGTAAGGAGACTTTTATTAAGTTCTTAGGCACAGATTTCCAAATGCTTAGAGTTGGCATTTACAGACATAAAGTTGGTAGTTTTCTCTCCAGATATGGATGCATAAAAAACTAAATATAATGTTTGGAAGCACGTGATGAAGAGAATGACGATTTCTTTGGGGGTGGAATGGTTCATTCATTCAACCCCATGGACGGAACACTGGCCTTCTGGGCACTGTTCTGTTCTTAGAGAAACAAGCTGAATAGACATCTTTCCTGTTACAAGACTCGCATTCTAGTAGGGGCAGATACTTAACAAACAAGCAAATATATACTGTAACATCAATAAATGCTAGCTATTATGAAGAGGCATAAAGTAGGGCAGTGGGGTAGAGAGAGAACAGAGTGGGGAGGAGTGAAGATTATTTCAGGTGATTTTATCATAAAAGATCAAGCTGGGAATAGAATAGTTTGACAGGGCTGAATTGTACAAAGCAGAGAGCCCAGCAGAGAGGAGAAAGAGGAGTTCTAACAGACAAAGTGGCTTCTCTGAAGGTACCAGTGGGGGTGGGCTGGCAAATCCGAAAATAGCACAGAGGTAGGAGTCAAGCAAAGACAGTGGGGGCAGTGCTGGTGTGAGTGTAATAGGAGACCACTGAGTGTTCTATGAGTGCTGCAGTGTCATCAGATTCAGGCTTTGTGATCACCAGCTTTGGAAGAAAAGGATTGGATAGAGATAAGAGAGAAGCCATGGTCAATTTGGAAATATATTAATGAGGGGAGGCCAAACTGTTATCAAAATAGAAAGTCATTTCTCACTTGCATTAAAAAGGTCCAAGTACGTGGGAATCTCTCTTCCATGCGTTAGTATTGTGCACCTTGGAACACCAGGCCCCTTCTGTGTGTTTGACTTTGTGATAGGACTTTGCCAAGGGCAATGTCAAAGTTAAGTGACCACATTCAGATTTCAGAAAAGGAGTGTGAAACAGCACAGAAAAGAGGCACACAGTCTCTTAAAACTTGGGTCTAGAAGTGACACTCACCATGTCTGCTCACATTATTTTGGTAAGAATTTCAACACCTGGCCATACCTACCTGCAGGGATTCTGGGAAATGTACTATGGTTGTGACATCTACCACAGGAACCAGTGCAGTAAACAGATAGCAAAAGTGGCTTGGACAAGGGTGGAACAGTGGAGGTGGAGAGGAGTGATCATATTCACAATATATCTTGATAGTAGCATGAACAGCATTTGTAGACAGAACTGATGTAGGCATGAAAGAGAGGAATCAGGATGATCTTAGAAGTGTGCATGAACAGTGCTATCATTTACTCAGATGAAGAAGACTCATGGAGAACAGATTTCTACTTAGCTATATTAAGTTTGAAATATTGATTAGCCAACTAAGGTGAGACATAGAGTAGACAAATGGATATTCAAATCTTTAGTTCAAAGAAAAGATCAATGGCACATGCCTGTAATCCCAGCTCAGGAAGCTGAGGCAGGAGTATCATAAATTCAAGATAGGTCTTGGCAACCTTAGTGAGACCTGGCTCACAAGGATAATAAGAACAGGAAGAGTGGGGAAAGGGAAGGGAAGGGGAGGGAGGGACAAGAAGAGGAGACACAGGAGGAGGAAAGGTTGGGGGTAGCTCAGTGGTAGAAGCATCCCTGGATTCACCCTTCAGTACTGACACACAAGCTGACAGCAGCAGAAACACAGTTACTTCCTTCTTGAAGCACTTTCTTCACAATGCCTCACTTTCCTGTGTGGGGATCAAACCTTCTACTCAGAAGTCTTTGAGGGATACTTCATATTTAAACCGTAACTGGAAGGATTCAGCAGGGGACAGAAAAATTAATGATGTGAGAGAAAACTCCTTGAATAGACCAAAGCAGATGAGATCTAGGCCACAAATGGAGGGGTGGGACCTGAGGTAGGATCAGGGTCTGTCTCATGTGCTGTAAAAGAAGAGGTGGAAGAGTGGCAGGTCCAGATGTAAGTGGACTGGAAGACCTGGTGATGAGAGGGTATGAAATTTCTCTGTTCTATCAGAGGATAGGAGAATGAGTAGAAGACTCCTGAGGAAATCTGAAATGTGGAAGCAGATGTATACGCAAGGACATAGAGGTACATATATCATGCACCTTGGAACATGTACCAGTCAGTTTTCCATCACTATAACAAATGCCTAACAAACTTATGCGAAGAAAAGTCTCATTTTGGTTTACAGTTTTGGAGGGTTCAACTCATGCTCAGTTGGCCCTGTTGTTTTGGGGCTTGTGGCAAAATAGCTTATTGTGTCAGGAGTGTACAATACAGCAGAACCTCCCACTCCATGACTAGGACACAATAGACAGAGGAAGGACTAGGATCCCACAGTCCCCTTAATGACAAAATGACCTCGGACTAGGGCCCACCTACTGAAGTTTCCACCGTATCCCTGGGGACAATGCGTTTGACACGTAGACCTTGAGAGACACTCAAGATCTAAACTGTCTCAGAACTTAAATTCTATGAGAAATTAGTAAAAACGAGAGGTAGATGATGGAAAGCAGAAACATGCTAGGGCTCCTCTGTGGACCATGTATTGTTGGAGTGAAGGACAACAAAGCAAAAAAGCTACATCTTTTTTTTTAAAGGCGATAATGGGCTGAGGGTAGATTATCTAAAGTCATGATTTAAGAAATATAAGGTTACTGGCAATGAGAAACCTCAAGTGTGACTTGGGGGAATAGGAGTATAGCTCAGTGGTAGAGCATTTGCCTCGTATGCACAAAACCCTGGATTTGATCCCCAGCTCAACATGCACACACACAGGGTTAGAGGACATGTGAGGGAGGTACTGATTGTTGGAGTGAGGATTTCAAGGAACTAAGAGAGAGGATGGCATTGAGTGGGTTTTGTAAAAGTCACCATGTCACCTGGAATGGTGATGGGTGGAGCTAGAAAAAGAGAGAGAAGGTGAGTCAGGAGCTGAAATCTTTAAGACAAGGGAGAGTGACCAGGAAGTTAAGAATGGTAAAGACAGGTTATGAAATTATCTCATGGCATGTGCTTCAGAGACACTAGTCAGAAATTCAGTGACCAAAGAGGACAGAGGGGTTGGGCCAGGAATATAAAGTGAGAGCCAGCTGCATGCCAAGCCCTAGGCTCAAAACTGATACACTCCTAAAGGATGGGCATAGAAACATATAAATAAGTGTGCAACTACAAATAATAGTTTCTCTGAAGGAAAAGGGATGTGTCATAAAGAAATATTAATGGTATGAGGTAATAAAATAGATTTCTGAGGGGAAGTGATAGCTGGGGGATGGATAAGTTAGACAAGCAGAGGGACAGGGGACACAGCAGGACTGGATCCCACCTGGGTTCCAGGGACCAACCAATCAGAAGCAACTGGGGTAAAGAAAAGCCTGGCGTGTGAGACAGGATGAGGACAGAGGGCCAGAAGGGAAGAGCTAGGCACATTCAAGGCAGTTTGGCTGAAGCAGAAATTTGGTGCTGGAGAATAGTGAGTTAGCGAGCTGTTGAGCTGAGAAGAAACTATAAAGGTTTAGTGTTGACGTGAAGTATAAACATGGAGCAAAGTTAACACAGTATATCATTTGCTTGGATCACCATTGTGGTGTTCATGGTGGTTAAACCATGAACCATATTGTTAAACAGTCTATATGCATTTTTAGGGTTAAAGTAAACATTTCTGCAATTAGGAATAATCGGAAGGCAGAATGAAATAAAACATGACATGGTTCTGAGTTCCAATGTGCCTGAAATCCAGGGAGAACGAGGTGAGACCATTATTATTTATGACCAGGGCCTTTCCCTCTCAGTCCCCTCAACTGCCACAGGAAGGAATCAGAAGAGCAGTTCTGCTTCCCTCTGTCTCCGTTAGCCTCTGGTCTACACCTGAGACAAGGCTAACCTGAGCTCACCTTCATATTCAGATGGTAGAACAAACTACCCTGCAGTAAACGAAAGCCAGCCTGGCCCACCACCCCTAACACTCACCCCTGTGGCCAGGAACAGCAGCTATTCCGTATCCCCATTCCATACCTCTTCATCTGAAAGAGGGAGATCTAAGGTCCCAGGGTTCCCCCAGATGACAGATCCACATGGGTGTGTGGTGGGTTTAGGGAGGCTTCCACCTCTGTGCTCCTTTCCGTTTCTTTTCAGATCCTTGGCTGGTAGGAAGTCGTCCTTCTTTCTTCCTTCTCCCAGAAGGAAGTGCTAGGAGTTGTCTTTAGGCTGAATTACAAAATTAAGTAAAAGCACCTCATAGGCATTTGCTTATAAAAATAGAACAGACCTTGGTAGAAAATGAGTAACCAGGGATTTGGCTAATTTATTTTTTAGATTTGTTCCTGAAGCCCAGACTCCAAGAGCAAGAGATGCGGAGGAGATCGACTTCTTTCTATACCCACATGTGTAACCCCTGGGTCTCCCTGTTAGGGGTGAGTAACTTCAACTTGATCTTGACAGCCCTTGAGAAATAATTCAGGTGGGGTCATGTGCACCTTGGGGAAGGGGCTTCATTAAAAGCAATGTGATTTAATTCCCTACTGCATCAGAATTTAGATGAGATAATATATGGGGAGACTTATATTTAATGAACCACATATTTTAATCAAATGTTTACTTTTAAACAATCAATTGAATCTGATAATCCTTGTGTTAAGTAGGTTTTATGCTAATTGTTCTTGTAGGGAGGAACGGGACAAGGAGCTAGGATAGAAGATCTAGTTACTGATAATTATGATTAGAATGCTGTCTTCAAAAGGGTCGTCCAAATATTTGCTTAAATGAGATTTTTTGGACTATGAGTGAACTTCAGTCACTCAGACTTTCACAGAGATTAGAAGCGGATGAGAGAAACTATGGTCTCTGTGGAGCAGAGCTTGCCTCTCGCTTGCCTTGTGGAGAGCCGCCAGAGCACTTCCTCCTCTGTTCCCACAGGCAGTTGGATCCCTTCTCATCATGTTGGTGACCCAGTGGGTTTACACCCTCGTTAACATGAGCGTTGCTGCTGTCTTGTATTTCTACATTGGCCGGGCCAGTCCAGGGCTCCACCTTGGTAAGTGGCTGTGCTATTTTTTACTCTGTTAGCATTCAAGGGAGAAAAAAACATGTTTTGAACATCTATTAAATGCCAGCATTGACTCATGTGAATGCCATTTTCAAGACTCATGTGAATGCCATTGTCAAGAAGTTTATGGTCTAGGAGGAAAAGTACTGTATGACAGGTCCCTAAATGACAATAGGTGAAAAATAATAGAAATATTGCAAGGTTTATAAGAGTTGACTGTAGAAGTCAAATGAATGGAGACACTGGCACAAGGCCCTGGAGGGATGAAATACACTGTGGAGCTTGCTGATGGTGTGTACTGTTCTAAGTTTCCTACGCCAGTGTGCAGAACTTAAAGCAGGTGAGAAACTAGGCGCATTAACTAGAGTATTACTTGAAGGTAGAGTGTACTAAGTTTAAGATATTTGCTCTAAACCCTGCAGCAATCACTAAATAACACAAAAAAGAGTATAACATAAACCCAATATAAAAGACCAAATGAGGTGAAGTTTAATGGAAAATTATTCAAATTAAAATAAGGCAGAAAAAGGACAAAAATTATAAAGGCTATTTGACATACAGAAAAAATAAATAACAAGACAGTTTATATCTACCTAACCATATCAACTATCACACTGAATATAGATTATCTAAACACCCCCAATTAAATGGCAAAAATTGTCAGTTGAGTAAAAAAGCATGAATCAACTGTGCTTAAAAGAAGTATCTTTTAAATATAAAAACAATAGGTTAAAAGTAAAAAGATTTATGTCTTTTGGGTTTTTTTCTTGATAAGATTGGCTAAGAGTTTGTCTATTTGGTTCACTTTTTCAAAGAACCAGCTCTTCAACAGAAAGTAGAAAGAAGCAGTTCAAATAACTCTTCAAATTATCTATTCTGGTGTTTCAAAAGTATTTTAAGATATAGCTCAGTGGCATAAGTGTTTGCTTGGCAAGCCTAAGGTCATGAGTTTGATTCCCGGTACCAAAAAAAAAAAAGGTTAATGCTAATTTGTTTCATTTATATTAGTAGTTTACTTAGCTCATTAAAAAGGAAGTTTTCTCCTTTTGTTTGTTTCTTCTTTATAAGAGAGAATCGTTTTTGACTTGTGCTCAGAGCACCATTGTGGCCGTTCTTCAAAGATCATGATATACAGGATATTAAACACTGTTATTCTTCAATTATTTTGTTATGGAATTTTATTATTCACAGAAGAAAAGTATTTTACATTTTCTTAATTAGTATCTACATATATTGCATTAAACTAAATTATTTTAAAAAGTAAAAGGATATAAAAAGATACACCAGGATAATGTTAATCAAAAGAAAGCTAGAGGGGCTGGGGATATAGCTCAGTGGAATAAGCGCTTGCCTAGCAAGCGCAGGGTCCTGAGTTCGATCCCCAGTACCGCAAAAAAAAAAAAAAAAGAAAGCTAGAGTGGCTATATTAACATCAAACAAAGATTTCAGAGATAAGGATATTACTAAAGAGAAAGAAGATCTTTTCATAAAGAGGAGGGAAAAAATTCCCCAAGGGGACATAAAAAGCCTTAACATTTATGCAGTTAAAAACAGAGCTTTAAAATGTATGAAGCAAAATCTTGATAAGAGTGCAAGAAGAAATAGAAAAATTGACAACCACAGTCAGAAATTTCAGTCTCTCTCTCTCTCTCTCTCTCTCTCTCTCTCTAGCAGATAAAACACTAGCAGATTCAAATAGCACCGTCAACAAATCTGACCCGACATTTATCAGACCCTCTAAAGGTCTAGGAATGTAGCTCAGAACTGTCCCCACCCCCAAAAAAGAAGGAGCAGGAAAACATAGAACACACATTTGCCAGGATAGATCCTATTCTAGGAGATAAACAGTGTTTTAATAAATTTACCACTATTCAAGTCATCCCAAAAATAAAATATTTTTCTGACCAGAGGGAGAAGTAATTAGAAATAAATTTCAGAAAGATATGAGAAAATTGCTAAATATTTAGACGATAACACTAACTAGCCAATACTAAAGAACACTAAATAAGCTACAGAAAATGACCCATGGTGCAAAGAAAAAAGCAGAAGTAAAATTACAAAGTGTTTTGAACTGAAAGAGAATGCATTGTGCACGTAGCTAACTACGTAATGGAAATTCATGTGTTAGGAAATGCGTATGTTAGGAAAGGAGAAAGTTCCCAAACTGGTGACCACAGCTTCCATTTTAAGAAACCAGGTAAAGAAGATCAGATTAGGCCCAAAGCAAGAAGAAAAACAATAATAATGTCTTAGTAGAAATCAATTAAATATGAAAAAGAAAAAAAAATAGAGAATAACAATAAACTTAAAAAACTGATTAGGTCAAGAGATCAATAAAATTGGTAAACTACTAGCCAGACTGGTGAAAAAGTGAAATAAGAGAAGGCACGCAATACCAATGCCGGGAGTCAGAGAGACGATGAGGACTCTGCAGATACTAAGAGAAAAATAGAGGACTATTACAGATGCTTTTATGCCAATAAATTCGATAACTTAAGTGAACTGGACAAATTCCTTGAAAGATACAAACCATCAAAATTTACTCAAGAAAAAATAAACATAGTACTATTCTGGTCCTCTATTAAAGAAACTAAATTGGTCACCAAAAACTTTTCAATAAAAAATCTCTAGACCCAGATGACTTCACTGATTAATTCTACCAAATATTTACAGAGAAGGATTACCAATTCTATACAAGCTCCTTGAAAAGCTACGCACTCACATACTCCATGGATGCCTTTTTTTGTTTTGTTTTTTTTTGTGGAACTGAGGATTTGAACCTAGAGCCCTGCTCATGCTAGGCAAGTGCTCTATTACTGATATCCCTGGCCTCACAGATGTAAAAATTCTTAACAACATTTTAACAAATTGAACAGAACAATATATAAATAGGATAATGACCAACTAGGTTTATCCCAGGAATACAGGGCTGACTTGACATTTGAAATCAAAATGTCATTTGACATTTGAAATCAAATGCTAAGAAAGAGATCTTAGCATTTTACTTGATTTCATATCTATTTAAATCTATTTCTATGTCTATCAATGTCTATATTTATATCTATATACCAATAGCTAATCTATGTCTATCTAATCTATACCTAATCTATATGTAGCCATTGAAAATATAAAGAAATCTGCAGTGACAGCAGATAAATGCTTTGGGAAGTGGTAGTTGGGAAATGCATGGAAGGAAGTCCTTAGAAAGTGATTTGAAAAGATTTTGGAGGCGCTGAGTGTGGTAATAATCTTGCTGGTGTGATGGTTCCACGGTGTGCGTGTGGTATGTGTACATACACGTGTCAACAGAGAGCAGATTGTGCATTTTAAATACACAGGCTTGTTGCAAGAGCATATCTGGGATTTGATTTAATCAGGCATGGTGAAGCACACAGACCTGGACAGGACTGTCATGTAAGGAATTTATACCTGCGTATCTCTGGACACAGTTGGAATGGCATGCCAGCCCGGACCACATGGGAAGGACCAGGGTTCATCGGGGGCAGAGGAGGGAGAGGAGAGAAACCAGACTCTTCATTGGGTTTTTTTATAAGAAGGAACTGGAAAGTCAGTATAGGTTCATTAAGGTCACAAGGGACAATTTGAATAATTGTGGCAGATTCTAAACTCTCATTGTCCGGTCCTCATGTGATTTAGAGAGAACAGTGGCTCAGCTTGTGAGAGTCTCATGAAGGATAAAGCTGGGGGTATGGGTGGGTTTATTTGTTTACCAAAGATATTATGCACTGTTTGTGCTGTATCTAGGAATTAGCTGGACTATACAGAATCAAAATGCCAGAACATCAAGAACACAGAAAAAAGGAAAACTAGACAATATATAATTTTCTGCTGCTATAACAGAACCCTAAGGACTGGGTAATTTGTAAACAATGTAAGTTTATTTGTCTAACAATTCTGGAAGCTGGGAAGTCCAGATTAGGGGGCCATATCTGGTGAGGCCCTTTTGCTACATAAAGTGGCAGAAGGCATCACATGGAAGGGGAGAAAGAGAGAAAGAGGGGATGGAAGAAGGTGGGGGAAGAGGCAGAGAGCAGGGAGGGAGAGAAGTGTGAGGACAGGGACAGCAGAGAGCCAAACTTGTCTTCTTACCAGGAACCCACTCCAGAGACAACTAACCCACTCCGGGGGATGGCATTAATCTGAAAGACCCCACCTCTCAACACTGCCACGCTGGGATTAAGTTCCCGACTAATGTACTTTGAGGGACACATACAAATCCAAGCACATAGTTCATTGTATATTTTCCTTCAATAATAAAGCTACTTACACAATAGATTAGAGAGCCCTCTTCAGAAAATTCTATGTTGCTCTAATTTAAAATAAGGCAATTAGCTCCAAGACCTGGCTAAATCAGATAGAACAGAATAATCCAGGCAAATGGATTTTTAAAATTCTTAGGATTGTCACATCTGGCAGAGGTCTCTGGGTGGCCTTCCACCTCTGTTCCAGTGCTTGCCCTCACTCATCGAAGTGGGTCTCCCCATTTCAGTAAGTTTCAGGGCTCAGATAGTACAGAGCAAGAGTTTATTTAGGGTGTGGCAGATACAGAGAAAGCAGAAGAGAAACTATCTTAGCATCAGAGCAATGCTACAAGATAGGGGGCATCTGCTCCGGATGGCCATGGGTGTGAGGTGTGCTTCATTATAGATGCTTCTGAAATTTAAAAAAAATAGTTCAATCTTAGGAAATTTAAATATTTCCCAGAAATTGAACCACAGAAAAGTGCAAAATCAAATTTTAGACCAAAATCCATCTAAAATTTAGATATGTCAGAATTTAAAAGAGCACTGGTAAGTAGGATCTACTAATAAAATATTTATCTTACTTTCTGACTTCTCGCAAATGTTATAATGATGCTGTAAATGTATGGGGACTCTTTTCCTTGCAATTTCAGCTATTAGTGTAAATCTAACGTTTATACTCTCTGTAACAATAAAAACCTTAAATGATATGGGGTAAACATGATATCAGCTGCATAATGTTGACATTAGCCAAATGCTAAAATTCTTAATGTTAACTCCCTGCTCACGCACTAAGCATACCTACACTGAAAGAGACTAGATTTTTCAAAGAAAGATTATACCAGGATTGTTTGATTTCTGTCAACAGCAATCTTCAAGTGTCAACACTAATATTTCTACATAGTGAACTATTTGATTCACTTAATGCCTGTCAAAAACTTCTTAAGTATCAGACACTGTGAGGGTCACAAGGATGAAAAAGACTTGTTCCCTATTCTTAAGGCATATTGGCCCAGTGAGGGATTTTATAGCAAGTATTTAACACATATCAATATAAATCTAAGAATAAATATCAAAATGATTTTTGACTCCTTAAGATGGAAGTTAGCAAGTTACCTGCTCTTTTCTTTATAGCACTTTACTCAATTTCATTCTTGGGATTTGGGTGTTTAGAAATAAACATTTGGAAACTACACATGGATACAGTGTCTTTAATAGTCTTTAACAGGCTGTTGTCAGGGCATATCCAAAGAATGTTGTTCAGTTAGAGTGAAAAAGGAAAAATATTTGTCCTTATTCTGCAAGTGTGAGGATGTGTGTGTGCGTGTGTGTGCGTGCATGTGCATGCGTGCTGAACATATACATTCGCTCCACTGAAGCTGGGATTCTGGATGCATATGTGCAGTTTTCATATACATTTATGTTTCTCCTCCATACAGGGTCAGCCTTCAACTTCAGCTTTTTCCGGTGGATGAGGTCTCATCTGATCCCCTCCTGCAGGTCTGTGCCAATTTGGGTCATGGTACCAGAGTGGATGGGTATCCCAGAGCTCCAGATGCTGCTGAGGGGACCCCATTCTTGGCCAAGCTTGGGCCTGGACTGTGGTGTGGAAGCTGACCATTGAGAACCTTAGGAAGTTCCCATTCTGTTCCTCACTGCCGCACCCCAGCCCCGGCTCCGGCTCATCAGCATCTTCCTCTAGCGCCTATTTTCTGCCCAACCTACCCTCAGTCATATGAGCAGCGGCTTTATCTAGAACCGGATTGCTGAGGTGTCAACAGGTCTCCTCGCAGTAGTTCACAGCATCAATACCTAATCTCGTGCGAGGGTAAACCCAAGAAATGTGAAAACAGGACTCACACTCCTCTGTCTCAAGTCAGAGGTAGTTGGCGTCATGTACTAGCAGCAGCACAGAGGCCAAACACAGAAATACAGTGAGATCTTAGAGGATCACAGTGGGACCTGTAGTGAGACTGAGACACACAGGAAAGGAAAGGCCCTACGGAGGAAGTCACGTTTCCTAAGGACCTCATCCTTTCCCCTCTCCTCTGCTGTCAGAGCACCAAGCCTTCCTTACCTTTTAAGGCCTTGAGGTCCTGGTGAATTCCTTTCTTCATTCTGTCACCTTTTAATATCGGTGAGGAGCGAGAGCTGCAGGCTGGACAAATCCAGGCAGAGTCCAGCCAAGTGTTTACTCAGTTTCACTTTGTGAGTTTGCTTTCGAAACTCTAGATGTCTGGTTTGGACTTGCCAATATTTCTACCTTCTTTTCCCAGGACTCCCATTTCTAATGGGACCCTTTTCCATTGAGCCCAGATGCAAGTTAATTTTGTGGTAAAATGCACATATATTTTACCATCTTAACTATTCTTAAATGTTATTAAGCACAATCACATTGTCATACAACCATCATCCCCACCCATCTCCAGATTTTTTCATCTTGATGAACTAAAACTCCACACCATGGAACAAAATCTTCCTGTCCCTCAGAATCCTTCTTAGGACAGCTCTTTGTGATTACTGCCAATATGTTCAAGTTGGCACAAGAAATGAGACCTTAGTGCTCCAGCTTAGGGTGATGGAGAAAAGGGAGCGGGGTTCTACAAAAGAACTCGGAGAGTCAGAGATCTGAGGGCCCAGGGATGAGTCCTGCCGTGTGAGAGGAGAACTTCCTCTCATTGGCTTCCTGTCATTATCACTGGCCAAACTAGATGTCCCACGTTGAGCTACAGGAAAGGTGTATGGCCTCCTCACCTCTCACCCAGTTTTGGGTGACGCGGATCACGACGTATTCACGCTGATCTCTTTTCCCCAACAACCTAGTCCTGAGGGAAAAGCAGAGCTTAAGTGGGAACAGTTCTGTGTAGAAAATGCCCACAGATTCTTGAGCTACAGATGATGTGTAGGTGAACATACGTGGTGTGGTCTGATTCATAAGAATAATTTAGTCATTTCCAGTTTTAAAGCTTAAAGATGCCTTTGGGAGGTCACTGCTTCTTAGATTGCATTCTGAATTCCTGAGACTTCACCATGAAGTCACTGCAGTACTATGTAGAAGGCAGAATGTATCAGAGAGAGCTTATGCAGGACAGTCCTTGGGTGGGAACAGACCTCAGTGCCCAGCCTTGAAAACCCCATGTCCAGGCTCTGGGATGGTGAAGTGGGTGGGAGGGGTAAGTCCACAGCAAACTTGCTTGACCCCACCAGGGAAGTATTCTGTGACAGTTACAAAGAGAGGGAAAGACCAAGAAATGGCCACTCATTTAAAAATAGGAATTGGTATTGTGTTATCTGCTTTGTAGTTCTGAGTTTTTTCCTCAACCACACCCCAAATCTCCTTCAAAACTGGAAAGAAATAATGCAGTAGTAAGGTGTGCATGGGCGGGCCATGGCTATGTTGTGTCCTCTATTACAACTTTCAGTCATGACGTGAAGTTAACCCTCACCGTGATAAGACTTTCTTTCCCGAAGCTCTGGCAATAGTTCACAGCAGGATACTTCAGCCATTCTAGGTTAGAAAGTGAAGTACTGCATGTCATTTCCCTGAACATGGGAGAATATAATGGTTTTACCTACTTTTTAAAAAAAATTAGCCAAAAAAAGTACATTGACAAAATATACAAATGCTGATTGACTGCTGTGACATTTTTGTCACTTCTTAATTTTACTTTTTGAAGATTCAACCCCTATTAAAAGTTAACCTAGTATTGAATCTCAACTGATGTAATTTAGATATCATGTCAGAAAATGTCTGTAATGCCTTAGTCATGTGACCCAAACTTCTGTAGTTGGGCATTTTGCAGTCAGGTTTTGCTTAAATTCCACAGGTATATAACATTAGATTTCTACCCTTTTACAACTCTTAAGTATATTGCTTATGTAAACATTTGAACCTTACTATGGTATTAGTAAAATAGCTGATTTTTTAGAGTAAAGGTCTTACCAGAAAATTCTTGGTGAGGATTTGAGAACGCAACACAGACTGGAAGACCTGGAAAGAACCAGAGAAGATGAGAAAATGGAGACACATGGAGTTACAGAGGCTTCCTGAGGCCACTAAGCTGATTCGGGACAGAGCAGGGACAGATCTGCCTTTTGTGGCTGTGCTGGCTACCAGTCTGAGTTTCCTCAGTCCATCCTTCCTCTAGTACTTTCCTCCTGTGTCCCTAACTATTTTCCTTATAGTTTATTTTGTCTGTGACAATGGCATCTATATCAGGACACTCTGTGTGTCTGGAGGCCACCTTGGTATCAAAGTGTCTGTAGTTTTACCTCTTTGCTGCTGGCTGAGTTAACCTTAGCTCTCTGGAGATCATTCCTTAGTCATCTTTCTCTTCAGTGAATCAAAGAGGTTTCTCTCTCTGCTCTTCTCAATTCTCCTACTTCTTCATTTGTTATTTCATTTGACAAAAAAAAGTGACAGAGCACAGTAATCTATATTCAATACAGTAATTAATATAGTTAGGTATATATAAACTATCTTGATATTTGTTTTTTATGTTAAATGTCCTTTATTATCTCACTTTGTGGATTATCCCCATTCAGGGTGGTACTGTTTTATGCTTGTGTACATAAGAAGGACCAACACTGCACTTTCTCCTTGCTTTTATACACTGGGTTATGATTTATAGCTAGAAGCCCCCTCAAAACCTCATGTATCATAGGAAGGTGACTGAGTTGTAGGGATGTGTAGCTGACTTGCTGATAGGACGTGGGGTCTGGTCAGAAGAGGCGGGTCACTAAGCATGTGGCCAGAAAGGTTTATTTCTCTTCCTGGTTCCTGTGCCATGAGCAGCTCTCCTCTGCCAGGCCACCCTGCCTTGGAGCCAATCCACTATGGACCAAAACCTCTACGAACTGTGAGCCAAAATAAACCTCTCCTCCTTTGGGTTGTGGGTGTCATGTATTGGTCTCAGCAACCAAAAAACTGACTAAGATGCTCAGTAGTTTTCATACTTTGAGTTCACAAGCTATTGTACACATAGCTCTCAACAGTTATTTTTACAACATGAACTACACACTAACCATTAGCACAGTTGACATTTTTGCAAATAATTTCTCTACCCAGAGTAGCCCGGTCTCCCTTACTCTTCCCGTCTCACTGTCCTCTGTGTTCTCTCCCCAAAGGAGCCTGCAGTCCCCCCAGGAGCAGATAATTTTGGCACCATCCCTAGCAAAAGTTGACATGGAGATGACTCAGCTCACCCAGGAGAATGCAGACTTTGCCACTCGGGATCGCTACCACCACTCCTCCCTTGTGAACCGGGAACAGCTGATGCCTCCGTACTAGAAGCTGGGCTGGGACTCTTGTTTCTAGGAGCTGCCCTGGGCATGGTAGACCCACATCTCAGAATCTTCATGGAGCTGCTTCTCCCCAGCAAGAAACTCCACAGTCCAACCTCCCAGTGCCACTTTTGTGTGCACGTTCTGGCCTGGAGCACCTTGTCTAACCCAGGAGAGGGTCAGGAATAGGGATGGCCTGTGGAACATGGCACCCAGCCTATAGAGCTCCACTGAGGACACCAGGACTATCAGAGGACACCAGGACAAACAGGTGTGAAGAACTCAAACCCAATTGCTTGGTCTAAGCGTCACAATAAAACTAATTTTAATTGTATTTTATTATGTTTTTAAAAAATACATAACACCCTCAAATGGTTCCAATGCCTGAAGTGTGATCATAATGAGATTGAAAAGTTCCTTGCCATCCTCTTCTCCATCTGCCTAGTCCCATCCCCTGGTGTGGAGGTAACTGCTGTTCTCAAACATAATTCCTACATTTCTTTATAAATATACTAAACAAATGGGAATGTGGATTCTTTTCTTACACAAAGGTAGCATATTTTAAACATGTCCCACGCCTTGCTTTTTTCCCCTTCATAATCTATCTTGGAGACATTTATATATCAATATTTATAGTTTCCTCATTATTTTTCATTGTGTGAATGTGCCACAATTTACTTCACCACTTCCAGAATGATAAGCATTTTCATTCTTTCTGCTCTTTTGCTATGATTGTCAGCTCCGCAGTGAATAATCTTCTACATGTGTACAGTCATAAAGCATATCCGTAGAATAAATTCCCAAAAATAGGGTCATAAATTCCAAGGTCACATATCTGTGTATTACTGTCTGGAGAATTTCTTTTTAATTAAAAAATTAACATGAATGGCCTCATGGCAACTCATGTTCTCAAAGGTATCTATAGTCTCTGACTCCTTGAACAACTTTGCTGCTGTCTTGTGGCATGAGTGGCATAAGGAGACAGGACTGTTTTGGTTCCCTGATAAGCTCACCCTGATATGCATCACAAACCACAAGCTCTGAGTGCTGTAGCACTCCACATAAGCAATGAGGGGCTGGGCAATAGCTGCCCCCAGATGTTCAGCACCTGGCCCAGGGTCAGTGTTTTTTCCATTGAGCCACAGAGGGAAGGACTGTAGGGTTGCCTCTCATGATTTCCTCTGTAGTATAGCTTCTCATGAGTCAGTGTGCAAAGCCTCATTTGGAATGTGTGTTCACAGTACAGATGTATGCACCTCACCCCAACACCTTTCAAAGTTTAGGGTGGAGTCATGGGCCTTAAGACACCACAAGTGATTCAATTTAGGTGGTATTCAGACAATATTTTGAAAATCACTGATGTTTTGGACAGAAGACTTTAGAGGTGGGTGAGGGCTGGAAAGGTTATGGTGAGAGGCTAGCTAGATCTTAACCTTCTTTCCTGGAGCACAAGTTCTCATTTATGATACTATTCACAAAATTTAGGTTTGGTGCAACACCAGATTTCTGATCATCACTAGAATTTAATGAAATACTTTCATTCCATTTTAAAGAAGGCACACTTTGAGTCCAGATCACTCAGACCGGGTAGCTTAAAAGAAACAGAAATTTGTTGTCTTAGAGCTCTAGAGACCAGAAGTCTGAAATCTCATTCTACTGAAATCAAGATGTCAGCAGGGCTGAGTTCCCTCCAGCTGCTGGGGCCTGGGGGTGCGGGATCCTCAAATGTGTAGTGGTTGCTACCAGTGTTCTTGTTTTGTGACCCCATCACCACAATCTTCATGTCCAACGTCTTCAAATCTCTCTTTGTCCCACCTCACACTGCCTTTTCTTCTGTGCAGTGAAGATTCTCTGTCTCTGTGTCTTAGTTACTTTTTCCAGTTGCTGAGATGAAATACTGAAAGTTAAAAGAGGAGAGGGCTATTTCAGCTCACAGTTAATAGAGATTTCAGTGCATAGTCAGCTGGCTCCAAGGCAGAGTGATGGAGTAGAGGGGCACTGCCAAGGAGAAACAGTCCCATGGTGTGTCAGGCAGGAAGCAACAAGCCTCAAGAGCAGCAGTAGCATGCCTCTCCCTTTTATCTCTGCTAGGCTACCTGCCTTTCAGGATATGCCACCCACATCCAGAGTGGACCCTCCCATTACCTACACCTGTATAGGGTTCTCATGTCTTTGTATCTGGAAACTGTTTATTTTTTTTAAATTTTATTTTAAAGACAAAAGAATGGAGACATATGAATCAGAAAAGCCATAAACAATACAGAAAATACAAAGTTATACAGAATATAGTAGGGAATTAGAACTGGATGTTGTATTACATAGTTATCTTCACATTAGTTAACACAAAAACATTAAAGGAAATACCAAATTATAGATAAGATAGTAGGGAAT
>PVLD010020846.1:0-32867 GCA_004027595.1 Dinomys branickii | reverse complement strand
GCGTGAATGATTGTTGTGGTTAACCTGGGATCCTCAAGAAAGGACCCTTGGTATTGGGCAAGTCAGGCTCCTGATAGCCATTTGCCATCAGGACTCTTACATTGGGTTTTAACTGCATGAGAGGCATACACCTTTAAAGTCTGTCCCAAGTTCAACTTGTCAGCCTCTTTTACCAGGATGGCAGTGGCAGTCATGCCCTGTGGGCAGAGAGGCTAACCTGCTGCCAGTGGATCTAGCTTCTTAGACAGGTATACCATAGGACGATGCCAAAGTCCCAGATATCCCAAACTATGTCCTCCTTCTCGTGTCTTGGGGAGCCAAAGCCAAGGTGTCTAACAACTCCCTTTGGAGGATGTAGCAAGGAGACATTAGGCTTGACTGAAAGGCACCACATCCTTGGACAAAGCTTTAAATCTCAACTGACTTACTAAGAAACATTTATACTTTAGTAAATAATATTTACAATTTAAACTTTTTGTTACAAAAATAGCCTGATTTTTATTCACATTATTTTCTGAGTTTTTCATCTATGAAAATACTATCAACACTTTTTTATCCTTGAAGCCTTATGCCAGTTACTAAACACTGGGCGAGGGGCTAATAATGACTTTTATGATGTAGAAAAGATGCTTAAATAATTTCAAAGAAAAATGTTCTTGATACACTATATTTTATAGTATAGATTCTCAGTATAAGCAGTTATCTCAGAATTGTGCTAATTTTTTAGGAACAATAAACACATTCTCACACAGACAGAATATTTTTTAGTTACACATGAAGGACTAAAGGTATCTTGCACAAGACTGTGGAACCAAAAATACTTGGGTGCTATGTACATCAGGCTCAGTGGTATTGCAGTTCTCAAGGTTAATTTTTCTCTAGAGGGTGGGCTCAAGGTCATCTGTTCAGTAGTTTTAACTCTGAAGTGAGTTGAAAACCTTTCTACATTTGATTGTAAAACTTTTGAATAGTTTTTTTCTGTACCATTACTCATGTAATGGATAAATACTTCACAGTTATCCAAACCAAAAATGTCAAGGTTTGAGCACCTTTCTAAAACAAAATATTTACT
Organism: Dinomys branickii; assembly: GCA_004027595.1. Classification (NCBI taxonomy): domain Eukaryota; kingdom Metazoa; phylum Chordata; class Mammalia; order Rodentia; family Dinomyidae; genus Dinomys; species Dinomys branickii. The sequence continues at coordinate 31,795 of PVLD010020846.1, read as the reverse complement.
CTAACTTTATTTGCTGCTTCAGTAATCAGAGCACAATTTTTATAAGAAACCTTTATATAAATTTTTAGGGAAATTAAAGAATAAAGGGTTTTTGTCCCTCACATTTCATTCTATAATTTGTTTTACTTTTAAACCTTTAAACAGTTACATAATTGTTTACATGTCTGCAGTAAACATCTGCTACAGCAAACTGGATTTTTAAAGCAGGTTAGCCAAGGGTCACATCCAACCACAGCCCTTAAAGGCAAGAAGCAATTTGCTGTTTTAACAAATGTAAGAAATGCCAGATATTAGTATTGTCCTGTGAGATTTTTACAAATGGGAACATGTACCTATACAATGACTTTATTCTCCATATGTGATGGTGCTAGTTAATCTCCTAAAATGTTTCTTGTATGTATGGCTAGGCCCTTTGTCTATCTCAATTGTTTCCTTCTTTTTCAGGAAATAAAGACCTCTTCTACTTGGGTGATAGAGAGTGGGTTGAGGACTTTCAATCATATAGGTCACTGGTACAAAAAGAGTCATGAACCACTGTAGATCACATTTGTCTTTTTTCCCTAGCTACTAGCATTTGATGCAAAGGAAGAGGGAGGCACAGGACCCATGGACACTGAATCTCTGGAGGTGGAGTCTGGCCCCACCTCTAGTGAAAGTTGCCACCAGGGCCTGGCAAATCGCAGGATAGGGTGGTGGAATAGCAAGCAGTGGGATCACAGCAATATGGTCATCCTCCTCTGTGACAGAGAGTAGAACTCCTGATTCTGACTTTTTAGAGTGGTCTTTTCCCTTTATAAAGAGGGTACTCTCAGTCGACTCTCTTGTGTACATTCAGAACCAAGGGCGAAGGTCTCAGACTACACGCAACCAAGAATCAATATAAGGAAACGGGTCAGGGGTGCCAGGCTTACCTGTAATCATATTCCAAATTTAAACAGTTGCCTTAGGGTCAAGAGACCCTTTTGTTGGCTATCTAGTACCAAATGATGGCCATTCCAGTTCACACAATATTTTCAGCTCCCTTAGCATTACTTTTACCCCATAATCATTCTTAAATCTGCCAAAGTTCTACATCACACATTTTAATACAGTGGGCTTAGACAGTGTGACCCCCATATTGAGAATATGAATTGGATTGTAGATCAATTATCTCCAGAACCTCAGTCCCTAACAAGCCCACTCTACCAGAAATCCAAATTTCAGTACCTATTTGTAGCTATTGCTTCAGAAATTTCAGGCGAATGTCTTCCATTTTCCTCTATCTTCTTGTCTCTCAGACTTGTTCAATTCGATCTGGAGGTCAGAGATTGGATTTTCTTCTGTAACATTTCATCTTATGCTTCAAAAGTTTTTAGTTTGTTTTCTTTGTTGATCATTTTACATTTCTGTAGTAGGAAGCTATATGACTAGTAACAAGTCCTCTATAGGAGAAATGTGTTCCTCAGAGATGTCTTTTATGTGTAGAAGAGTCTTGGCTTATGTCTGTTCCAAAATCGTACCTGCCCAGTTAATGAAGAGTGAGATGTTTGTATCTCATTCTCAATTCTTTGGTGCTGGGCTCTGGTGGGGTTATTACCCCAAATCTTCCCAGTATTGCTACAGAATGGAGAACAACTGATCACAACAGCCATGATATACTAGCTAAAGTCGTACAAATAAGGATAACAGTAGCATTAAGCACAGTTGAGGAATTGACAAACTGTGATAACTATTTTTCTTTTTAACCTTAAACCATAGGAAAAGAATCTACAATTACATAAAACAGCTGGTCAATCAGCAGCTTGTATTCAAAGTTTTTCCTCTTCCACAGGGTGTTTTTAACATGTGGTGGAGAGATTTAAGAAGCATAGTGGATAAAACAAATAACTGGAAAGACAGAAGAAGCAAGGCTGCAGGGGAAAGTATGATCACAAACACTTTGGAAAACTAGAGGAGAGCACAGAAGTGAAAGAATGGGTATAAGCAAGGGATTGTCTGTACTTGGTCTCTGAATTTGGGGGATAGCATTAGTTTTCTATAGCTAGAGTTCTCCCCAAGAATTTTGAAAGAGAAAAAAAAAAGAAAAGAGTAAAAAAGAAGAAAGTAAAAAGTAAAGAAAAAACAAGCAAGCAAATGAAAACAACAAAAATGAATATGGGACACCCCACCTATCTGCTTCTTTTCTCTGTGTCTTTGTCCACAGACACAATGCTGGTTCACCTAACTTACCACCTTTTGGATCATTTTGTTCTTGATGCTTGAACTTTTCACTCTGCTTCTCACATCTGTCCATTTTTTTGCACCCTAATTGGGACCCTACTATTTCACAGGCATTCATGGCAGAAGTGAGAGGAAGGGCTATTCTCTTGGCTTTCCAGTGTGATTCACCTGGGTCTTAGAGATTGTGATAGGGATAGTGACAGGAGTGGCCACCCTCCATGCCATTCCCCTGAGTCACAGAGGCAGTGGAGATTGTGATGGAAGGATGGTTTAACTTTTAAATCTGTTATCATGGTCATAACAACCTTGATATCAATTAAATCTCATTTTTCCTAGCTTTTAACATGAATTTGTTTGCACATTGATATTTTTAATCTGAGTGCATATTCCATGTAATATAAAATGATTTGCTTATTCTCAGTGAAATAAAACCATAAACGACAGTGACATATAACCATAAAAATATTGATCTTATACTTAAAAGATCTGAAGGAAGAATCCATGGAACCTGGTACAAAAATGTGATTTTAAGAACTTCCCTCACTGAATATATTTTTTTCAAAAGGAAAAATGAAGTTCTTATCATTGACAGCTTGTAAAATAGATGAAAAATGAATTTTAGCTTATATTAACAGTTAGAAGGGAGGAAAACACACTTTCTTTGAATAATATTGTCTGCTTAAAAGACTTTTTAAACCAGTAATTGAAGTGTACAATGTATATGGTATCTTAGATTTTCTAGGTATACTATTGCCATTAATATTTTAGTGCAAATCCATTTCTCCTAAAGAGAGTTCGTGTTTTCTTACATATTTTTTTCTTTTCTGTAATATACCTTAAAATAAGGAAGGATTTGGTGAAGTTACGGTTACACTCAAATATGTGAATAATAGCTGAAGTTATTTATAATACATTTTTACTGTATTTCCTTGACAGTGTTATGAATGGAATGTGAAAGAAATGTTCCAAAAATATTGCATAGACTCTAAATGGCACCACATCATTGAACACATAAGCAATACTTCTTATTCTTGGTAATAATTTTGTGCAGCCTACAGCAAACCAAGATACATTTTACTGGAAAATGAATTTATTATTGTACTGATGATACATTTAGAATCTGAAATGTATTTCCTACATTTAATTGCTATATAATTGTGGTTTTATCCACTTTAAACTGTTATTGCATTTCTGTGAAAAAAACATGTATCTGTAAATGTTTTTTTATTTTTATTTTTATTTATTTATTTTTTTTTTGCGGTACTGGGGATCGAACTCAGGACCCTGCACTTGCTAGGCAAGAGCTTATTCCACTGAGCTATATCCCCAGCCCTAAAAACATGTATCTGTATGTGTAAGAAAAAATGAAAAAAATTTCCATAATGCAAGCAGTGGGAAACTCTCAGAAATATTTTGTTGTTGTTGTTGTTGATTTTCAACCAGCATTCCCAGATGTATAGAAAGAAGCCAGTTTTCATTTAATTGGTTCTGGAATCCAAATCTTTTGGAATTATTTTTAGTACTTACTGGCATTGCATGCATTATCTGGATGATTATACCTGATTTATAGCTCTGCAAGGCAGTGTAATTTATTGCCATTCAATATGCAGTGAATTGGTAACTTTCACATGAGTATGCAAAAGATGTTAAAATTTACTGCAGTGACCTTAGTTAATTCTTACCTAGAAAAATGAACACAAAATACAGATCTTTACAATTGCAATGCAATTAGCAACAAATATTGTCTATTCATTTTTTTCAAAGCAAACACGTGCCTCTCTTTGGGGATTTCATAGCCAGCATAAAATATTTCTCCTTTTGAATTTTTCTGGTACTAGAGATTGAACCCATAGGCTTCTCACTCAGATGTATATCCAGCTCATCTTTTAGTTCTCATTTTGTGACAGCATCTTCCTATGTTGCTAAATTGTCCAAGCTAGCCTTAAATTGACATCTTTCTGTCTCAGCCTCCCAGAGTGCTGGGTTTACCACTGACTCTTTCCATCATCTGGTGTGCATCACCAGACACTGCTTGATGTTAATACCTTTGTAGGTACCATCATATTTGCTTATTTAAGGACTTTTGTCCTATGTTTACAAACCTAAAGCTTATTTTTATACTTAGAATGATATCACTCACCAAGGAAGCACAATATTTTACATTATATGAGATTGTTACAAATTCCATAAATTTCTCTTGATATGAACCTGAGCTGGCAAATTTGTATACCTATGAGCAATGTTACATGTATCAGGACTCAAAATAAAAAAAGCATGTTTTTGAGTCAATTTTTGTCAATATTAAGATGAACTGTCTGACATCCACAAATTAAGAGAGAAAATGGTTATTTGGTTTATAGTTTTTAAAGGTTTTAATCTTTTGCCAGCTGCCTCTAAAACAGAGTAGCATGGCAGAGGCAGCATAGAAAAGAAATAGCTTAATGTTGAAAAAGAGTAACAAAAGCAACAAAGGGATCTTAGTAGCTTTTTTAGGGTCCCTTTTGTTACTGCCCCTGTTACTGGAATTAAGGCAGGCAAAGCCAATTAGTGGACTGATTTAATAATTCCGTATCGTTAAATTCAGCATTGCATCATGAATCAAATACACTCTTTAGATCTAGCCACCTCTGATAAAGCCCTACATATGACCACATGAGGAATTTAGGAGCCACTGAAACACAAACCATAATGTTCTGCCATTGGTCTCCCAAATAATTATGCATATATTTATGTAAAATCATTTAATCTATATCTAACAGTTACCAACATCTTCACTTTTAGCAATGGTAAAAGTCTAAGTCTGAATTTTCTTCTGAAATTTCAGGCAAACTCTTAATTGCGAACCCCTGTACAAATGAAAAGAAAGTTACACACTGTTAACAAATAATGGCACATATTGTGAGTCGTGTCTGAGTTCAGAGTGCCATTAGCCAGCCACTGGAGGAACTTGGACTGGGCCCTAGCACACTACGGACATTGTGAATCACATCTGAAGGCCTTGGAGCTCTTAGTCATCTGCCTGGGGTACTCAGACAGGTGTTCCAAGCCACGCTGATATTGATATTATGAGTTGTGCCTAAGGTCCTGAAGAGACAGTTATGCCCCATCAGCTACCTGTTCCAGCACTGCAAGTTCCACCAACATTGTGGGTTAGCCTGAGGCCAGGGCATCCTCAGTCAATTGCCCATGAACCCTGGTCCAAAAGGCCAGTGCTCCATCAGCACTAGGGCTCTAATCTGAGCAGTATATTCCATAAACTGCATGGGGAATGCAGTTGAACACCTCATGCTGCAATCATGGGGCAAGCCTGGAAACCAGGAAATTTAGGGGCTGTAGAGACTTTCTGGTGAGCTGCCTGTGATGGAGAATTACCAGGACTTCACTACAATGACAATACAAAGGACCAAAATGCAATTTCAGAACTACACCCCAAACAGAACAAGTCCAGTAGATAGCAACATAGAATTCGGAAGTCACACACCTGAAAACTCTGAAATTGCAACTCAAGTAAAGAAACAATTCCATAAGGACTTAGAAGAAATCAGATCAGACATACTCTCTCAGGTAAAAAATAAGATGACAATAATAATGAAAGAATAGCTCAGCACATCCAAAGAGGACATATATAAGAATATAGATAAGCATAGAAAAAATGGAAACATTAAATGGACGATACAGGAAAGAACTAGAATGCATGAAACAGATTCATACAGATATTCTGGAAATCAAAACTTCCGTTGAAAGCTAGCAAAACCGCTTTAATGAAGCCAAAAATAGACTTTCAGATCTTGAAGACAGCATTGCAGCTAAAATCGTGAAAAGAAAACTCTCATAAAAATTACAAAGAACCAGGAAATAACAATCAACAGCTGCACGAGGATGGAAAGAGAAACAGTGTAAGACTGATAGGCATCAACAAAACAGCAGGAGTCTACACAAATGACATAAGAAGACTATTTGCAGAAGTCATAGCAGAAAATTTCCCAAATATAGAAACCCAATCTGCCATACAGTTAGTAAGGCATATAGAACGCCAATAAGCCAAAACCAAAATAATATGGCCCCCAGACATGTAATAATCAATCCCAAAAATCCAGCAAAGGAAAAGAATATTAAAAGTTGTTAGAGAACAGAAACAGATCACCTGTAAAGGAAAGTCCATCAGAATCAGGACAGATTTCACAACACAAAGCATCAAATCAAGACAAGCTTGGAGTGAAGCATCTTAGGTCCTAAAACAAAACAATTTTGAACCCAGACTGTTGTATGCTGCAAAACTAACCTTAAAGTTTAATGGGGAAATAAAATACTTCCATGAGAAAGAACAAAAGAAGAACTTTATGAGCATCATACCAACCCTACAAACACTATTAAAAGATATTCTAGAAAGGGATAAAAATGACCACAATTTCAATGCAAACAATAAAAAGTAACCACGTCGTAGAGAAAGCAATTAAACTGAGAGTAAAAGTAGGAAACCAACAGCAAGTAAATAACTGACAAAGACAAGCCAACATATAAGTTATAACCATTAATGTAAATGGCCTCAGTTCACCAATCAAAAGAAGCACACTGGCAGAGTGGATCCAGAAAAGAAGTTCAGCAGGAAACTGTATAAAAGAAACACATTTACCTCAAAAGGAAATTCATAAACTGAAAGTCAAAGGTTGCAAAGCAATTCTCCATGTGACAGGAACCCAGAAAAAAGTAGGGATAGCTATTCTGATCACAGACAGTGACAACTTCAAACCAAGGATGATCAAATGAGATAAAGAAGGTCACTACATACTTGTTAGGGAAAAACTTTGAGAAGAAGAAATAACAATCTCAAATATGTATGCATTTAATATGGGGGCACCCAACTATGTAGGACAAACCATAGTAGACATGAAAAACCAAATAATAACTAATGACACTATTGTAATGGTGTACCTTAAAACCACATTCACATAAAGAGATAGGTCAACTGGACAAAAACTCAGCGAAGAAATAACAGAATTGCACAAAACTTGTTCACAAATGGACTAAGTAGAAGTTTACTCAGTGTTCCAGCCCACAACATCAGAATACACATTCTTCTCAGCAGCACATGGGATGTTCTCTAAAATAGACGACACACTAACCCAGAGAACATGCTTAACAAAATGCAAAGGAACTGAAATTATCCCATGCATACTTTAAGATCATAGTGTAATAAAATTGGAAATTAATGACAGAAACAACCACAAAAACTCCATAAACCCATGGATGTTAAATAACAGACTTCTGAACAACGAGTGGGTCACAGATGAAATTAAAGAAGAACTTAAACAGTATACACAAACAAATGAAAATGTAAATACAACTTACCAGAATCTGTGGGATGCACTGAAAGCAGTTCTCATAGGGAACCTTATAATGGTGAATTCACACATGAGAAAAACAGAATGAGAAAATGTATATAGCCTAATGCTGCACCTCAAACTTTTAGAAAAAGAAGAACAAGTCAAGCCAAAAGTCCAAAGAAGGGAGGAAATTATAAGTATCAGTGTAGAAATTTTTGCCACTGAGACAAACAAAACACTGCAAAGAATTAAAAAGTCAAAGAGTATTTTCTTTGAAAGAATAAAATTGATAAACCCCTTGCCAACTTTATCAAAAAAGGAAAGAAAAAACTGAAATTCATGCAAAAAGGAATTAAAATGGTGAAATCACTACAGATTCTACAGAAACTCAGAGGTTCATCCATACATACTTTGAAAATCTTAATCATATAGGATGGAAAATACAGAAGAAATGGACAAATACCTAGATAAATATGAATTACCAAAGTTGAGTCAAGAAGAAATAAAAATCCTGAATAACCCAATATCAATTATTGAAATTGAAAATGTGATTTAAAACCTACCAACAAATAAAAGCCCAGGTCCTGATGGATTTACAGATGAATTCTACAAGACATTCAGAGAATATTTAATTCTAGTTCATCTTAAACTCTTTAATGAAATTGAAAAGAAAGCAATTGTCCCTTACTCATTTCTGGAGGCAAGTATTATATTGATAGCAAAACCAGAGAAAGAACCAGCCAAGAAGGAGAACCATAGGCCAATCTCCCTAGTGAACATAGATGCAAAGATGCTCAATAAAATACTAGCAAGCAGAATCCAGCAAATTATTAAGAAGATTTTACACCATAACTAAGTGGAATTCATCTCAGTGCTGCAGGGGTGGTTCAATATATGCAAATCAAATAATGTAATACTTCATATCAAGAGAGACTAAGAAAAAAACACATGATCATGTCAATAAATGCAGAGAAACCCTTTTACAATGTCCAACACTCATTCATGATAAAAACCCTACAGAAAATAGGAATATATGAGGTAAACAGAATGAGGAAAATCTGATCAAAGCCATCTATGACAAACAAACAGCCATCATACTAAGTGGACAAAAACTGAAAGCTTTCACTTTAAAATCAGGAACAAGACAAGGATGCCCACTGTCACATTTCTGTTTAACATAGCTCTGGAAACATTAGCCAGAGCAGTTAGACAAGCTAGAGATATAAAAGGAATAAGTACAGGAAAAAAATATGTGAAATTATCATTACTTAACTCTGACATGATACTCTACATGGAAAATCCCCAATACTACATCAAAAGTCTTCTACAATTAATCCCCAAATTCAGCAACTCAAAAATCAGTATCAATCCTATACACGAACAACAAACACAGTGAGAGAGAAGTTATGGAAACCACACCTTTCACAATAGCATAAAAAAAATTGAAGTACTTAGAAATAAACCTAACAAAAAATGAAAGATCTTTACAGTGAAAACTACAGTACTCTTAAAAGGAGATCAAAGAGGATTTCTGAAGATTGAAAGATATTCTTTGTTCATGGATAGGAAGAACTAACATTGTGAAAATACCATACTCCCAAAATTGTTGTACAGATTCAATGCAATTCCCATTAAAATACCATTAGCATACCTCACAGATCTAGAGAAAACATTCCTAAAATTCATCTGGATCCACAGGAGACTCAGAATAGCAAAAGCAATCCTGGGCAACAAAGACAAGTCAGGTGGAATCATACTCCCTGACCTGAAATTATACTACAAGGCCACTGTGCTAAAATTGCATGGTTTTGGCCAAAGATCAGACCTGAGGATCAATGGAACAGACTGGAAGGTGCAGGCATAATCACAAATGCACTCAGCCAACTTATTTTTCACAAATGGGCCAAAGAAGTTCAATGCAAGAAAGACAGCCTCTTTAATAAATAGTGGTGGGGAAACTGGCTCACCACATGCAGAAGACTGAATCTAGACCCATGTTTATCACCATGCAACAAACTCTAATCAAAGTAGATCAAAGATTGAAATATTACAACACAAACACTAGATGTACTGGAAGAGGAACTAGGTAAAAGTCTTGATGACATTGGGTAAGCAGAGTTTATGTACCAAACCCAAAAGACAAAAGAAACACTTCAAAGAAATACCTCAAAAACTTCATTGAAAGCTTTTGCACATCTAAAGAAATCACCAACAAAGTAAAAAGAAAACCCGCAGATTGGGAAAAAAATTTAGTCCGTTGTCCATGGGACAAAGGAGTTCAAGCTAGAACATATAAAGAACTAAAAAAAATCAGACCCCCCAAAATTTAAAGACCCAATCCAAAAATGAACATCTGAGAATACACACTTCTCAGATAAAGAAGTATGAATGGCAAATAAATACATGAAAAAAGTTCAACATCAGTAGTCACTGGAGAAATACAAGTTAAATCAACACTGAGATTCCACCTCACCCCAGAGAGGATGACTGTTATCAAGAAATCAACCAATAACAAATGCTGGCAAGGCTGTAGAGAAAAAGGAACACTTCTCCAGTGTTAGTGGGAGTGTAGACTGGTGCAACCACTGTGGAGATCACTCTGGAGATTCCTCATTAAACAAGTACTAGAGGTCCCATTCAACCCAGCTATTTCCCTTTTGGGTTTTTCTTTTTTTCAGAAGAACTACAAACGTCATACCACAGCAATATATGTTCAGCCATGTTTATAGCTGCTCAGTTTGTGATAACTATATCGTGGAAGCAACCCAAACGCCCATCCACTGAGTAATGCATAAACAAGATGTGGTACTTTTACTTAATGAAATATTACTCAGCTATAAAGAAAGAGACATGAGACTTTCATAGGTAAATGGATGGAAAAGAAAAATAAATGAGACCTGAATGTGTTAATACCATATTGTCTCACTAGTGAAACAACCTGAAAGTGTAAATAAAATCTGAAAGTTATAATAGACATTGTGAAAATGAAATAAACTGTTCATAGAGAATCATAGAGAAGGAACAACTGGGATGAGGGAAAAGAGAAAATGAAAGAAGAAAAAAATATATATATAGGATAGCTGAGAGAGTTGTACTACTGACTTCTATTGCTTTATTAGAAGGAACAGCTAATGTTTAATTATTTGATCAATCTTATGTGCCTATATTTGTTTAACTGAGTAATCAATTTGAACATAACCAAATGTAATATAAGAACCATTTTATCACCTATCACCTTGTCTGAAATTCTGTATTGCTTCTTTTTTTGGATGCTGTTTTATTTATGTTTCTTTGTTAATGTATTTTCATTCTTTTATCTTTAAAATAAAAAAAAATGATAGAAGATAAACATTCCCTCTTTTTTGTCTTTTTGAGCCTGGGTCTCACTATGCATTTCTTGCTGGCCTTCAACTCGCTCTGTAGCCTAGGCTGGTCTTGAACTCACAATGATCCTTTTGTTTCACCCTTCCGAGTGCTGGGATTACAGCTGTACACCTCCACGTTAAGCCCTTAAAAGATGTAAGGAAGGGGGTATAAAGACATGAAACCAAAACAAATCTAAAACCTAGCAAGGTAAACATTAAGTCTCATAATTTTAATTTCAGCATCACTGCCAGTCTGTGGTAAGTTGTGAGGGTTCTGTTCCTTCCTTGGAGCTTTTCTTAGGTGATGTATGTTCTGGGATTTTCTAAGCTTCTGTATCTTCCATGACACCTTTGGCTTCACATTGACAGCTTCACACATTGCCCTCTAAGGGGCACACTGCCTGGTCTCCCAGACCTTCTTCTAAACTCTGGGTGGGAGCCTTTATGATCTCATAAATATTATATTCTGCATGCACCTAAAAACAGCACCACATGGATCATGTCTAGGTCTTCCACTTAGATGGAGCAGTAGCCAGGCTTTCTTTTCGGTATAGGGGTTGAGGGCCTATGAACTAAATTTTGAGGGACAATTTTTTTTTAGGATGCAGCCATTTTGGAGCATGATGTTCTGTATCTTTTTTTTTTTTTTTAAGCAGTCTATTGCCTTTGTATCTCTGAGGCACCAGAATCTGGTGTCCCATTGGTTCTTATGATTTCTTCAGGTCATCTTTTCTCTTTCCTTCTGAAATACTTGGGGGTTTTCTTGATTTAGGATGAAATTTTTTTCTTTGTTTTATCTTTACAGGCCACAACTTTACTGGGGGTTTCTTTTTGTCCAAACTTAAAACATTTCAAGTCATTTTGCTGAGTTTTTGTTGTTGATTCTCAACATGAACCTGGCCAAAAGTCTCCAACAGTAGCCATTCAATAACCTCAACATAAGACTGCCTTGAAATTTCTTCTGCAAGGCTAATTAGCCTGCGCCCTTAATGTCAGTCTCAGGTACTCTCCAGACATGGAGTAAGACCAAATCTTAGCATTGTTTTAATTTTCATTTGTATAATGGCCAGAGATGTTGATTTTTAAAAAATATATTTGTTAACCATTTGTATTTCCCCTACAAGAAGTTTCTGTTCATGTCTATTGCCCATTTCTTTACTGGGTCTTCAATTTTAAGTGATTTAACGTTTTAAAATCTTTGTATAGTCTGAATATCAGTTTTCTGTCTTGGAGTAGCTGGCAAATTTTTTTCTCATTCTGTATGGTACTCTCTTTGGTCTACTGATTGATTATTGTGCTGTACAGAAAATTTTAGTCTGATATTATTCCATCTGTTAATTTCTGCTTTTATTTCTTGAGCAATTAAAGTTGTTTAGAAAATCATCTCCTACACCTATGTCATCAATTGTTTTACCTATAGTATCTTCCAGTAGTTTTAATGTGTCTGCTTTAATGTTTAGATCTTTGATCAATTTTTATTATAAATTAGTTAATATATATTAATATATGTAAAAATATATTTCATTTCTGTTTTCCAGGGCCAAAATATGTTTGGACTTGATGTCACTGAAACAGCAGAAGGAGATAAAATGCCACAACTAGTAGTACAAAGAGAGTTAGATAGGGAAGAGAAGGATACCTATGTGATGAAAGTAAAAGTTGAAGATGGTGGCTTTCCTCAAAGATCTAGTACAGCTATTTTACAAGTAAGTGTTTCTGATACTAATGACAACCATCCTGTCTTCAAGGAGCAGGAAATTGAAGTTAGTATACCAGAAAATGCTCCTGTAGGTACTTCAGTGACACAGCTCCATGCAACAGATGCTGACATTGGTGAAAATGCCAAGATTCATTTCTATTTCAGCAATCTAATCTCAAATATTGCTAAGAGATTATTTCTCCTCAATACTACCACTGGACTTATCACAATCAAAGAACCACTGGATAGAGAAGAAGCACCAAGCCACAAATTACTTGTTTTGGCAAGTGATGGTGGATCAATGCCTGCAAGAGCAATGGTGCTGGTAAATATTACAGATGTTAATGATAATGTCCCATCAATTGACATTAGATATATCATCAATCCAACCAATGGCACTGTGGTTCTTTCAGAAAATGCTCCACTGAACACCAAAATTGCTCTAATAACTGTGACTGACAAGGATGCTGAGCACAATGGTAGGGTGACATGCTTCACAGATCATGAAGTTCCTTTCAGATTAAGACCAGTATTCAGTAATCAGTTCCTCCTTGAAACTGCTGCATATCTTGACTATGAATCTACAAGAGAATATGCCATTAAATTACTTGCTGCAGATGCTGGCAAACCCCCTTTGAATCAGTCATCAATGCTCCTCATCAAAGTGAAAGATGAAAATGACAATGCTCCGTTTTTTACTCAGCCTTTCATAAGTCTTTCTGTTCCTGAGAATAACTCTCCTGGCACCCAGTTGACAAAAATAAGTGCAACAGATTCAGATAGTGGGCATAATGCTGAGATCAGTTACCTGCTGGGTATTGATGCTCCATCAGAATTCAACTTAGATCAACGTACAGGTATTCTGACTGCAGTGAAGAAACTAGATAGAGAAAAACAGGAAAAATATTATTTCACTGTTCTGGCAAAAGATAATGGTATACCACCCTTAATGACCAATGCCACCATTTTGGTTACTGTCCTTGATCAGAATGATAACAGCCCAATTTTTACTCACAATGAATACAATTTTTATGTTCCAGAAAACCTTCCAAGGCATGGCACAGTGGGACTAATTACTGTGACTGATCCTGATTATGGAGAGAATTCTGCAGTCACACTCTCCATTTCAGATATGAGTGATGAATTCACCATTGATCCACAGACAGGTGTTATCAGGCCAAATATTTCATTTGATAGGGAAAAACAAGAATCATATACTTTCTATGTAAAGGCTGAGGATGGTGGTAGGGTATCACATTCTTCAACTGCTAAAGTAACCATAAATGTGGTTGATATCAACGACAACAGACCAGATTTTGTTGTCCCTCCTTCTAACCACTCCTATGAGTTGGTTCTACCATCCACTAATCCAGGAACAGTGGTCTTCAAGGTAGTTGCTATTGACAATGACACTGGCATGAATTCTGAGCTGCGATACAGTATTGTAGGAGGAAATACAAAAGGACTCTTTGTAATTGACCAAAAAACAGGCAATATCACATTGAAGGAGAAATGTGTTGTTGCAGATTTCGGTTTACACAGACTAGTAGTCAAAGTTAAGGACTTAGGACAGCCTGATTCTCTCTTCAGTGTTGTGATTGTCAATCTCTTTGTGAATGAGTCAGTTTCTAATGTGACGCTGATTCATGAATTGGTGCACAAAAGCATAGAAACTCCAGACACCCAGAATATTGAGACAGCTGATGCATCTTTACCCAAAACTGACTATGTTAAAATCATGGTTGCTATTGTTGCTGGCACCATAACTGTCATCCTCATAATTTTCATTACTGCTGTAGTAAGATGTTGTCAGTCACCACAGCTTAACTCTAGTCAGAAAACCAAACAGAATTCTGAATGGGTTACTCCAAACCCAGAAAATAGGCAGATGATAATGATGAAGAAAAAGAAGAGGAAAATGAAGAAGCATGCCCCCAAAGACTTGTTGCTTAACTTTGTCACTATTGAAGAGACAAAAACAGGCGATGGTAACAATGATGGAAACAGCATCACACTAGACCTTCCCTTTGAACTGGAAGAACAAAACATGGGCAAGCACAAGTGGGGTACTACACCAACTTCCTTCAAGCCTGACAGCCCTGATTTGGCCCGGCACTACAAATCCGCCTCTCCACAGCCAACCTTCCAGATCCAGCCTGAAACTCCCCTGAATTCGAAGCACCATATCATCCAGGAACTGCCCCTTGATAATACCTTTGTGGCCTGTGATTCCATCTCCAAGTGTTCCTCCAGCAGTTCTGATCCCTACAGTGTGTCTGAATGCAGCTATCCTGCGGCAATGTTCAAGACCCCTGTGTCTGTACACACCAGACTGGTAGGTAATCCAAGTTTATAACTAAACATTCTATATTTATACTTTTATTATTTTAAACTCATGTAAAACTTTACAGAATCTATTGACTTGAAAGAGGGATAAATGTAATCATAATGTACAAAATCTTTGAAAAAATACATAAGTTCATTTAAGTTTGATTTAAAAAGAACAGAATAAGTGATTATTGTAAGAAATTTAAGTTCCGGATGATTGTTATAACAGGGCCAATTTTGTCTTCAGGTGGCAGTATGATGCCAGTATACTGGAAAAATTCCATAGTAAGGCTTCTAGCACTACCCTGATTACTATTGTGTGATACAACAGAACAGTTTGAGTTACCTACCTCACACAAAGATTTTAAAATCTGATAAGCAACTCTTCATGGTACTGAGAATTCCAGCTTCACTTGGGAAAATCTGTGGCCTCCCAAAGCCATTAAATGGCACTAAGATGTCCACCTTCCATACTCTGCTATGTTTCCCAGTCCCAAGAAAGCAGTGTAATTTTCAGATTAGGAACTCAAAATCATACTGCTTCATCATATCTATATTCCAACAACATAAGAAGAATGAGGTTAGAAAAATGATGACGTTCATTCTCATCCTCAAGCCAAAGAATGAAATATATTTGAAATCTCAAATATAGTAAGTAGTTAAATATTTGCATATTTATATGAGATGTTCAGAACCCATCAGGAGACATTCTATAAAGTATTGAATTTTGGGACATGCAGTATATTTGTTTCCTATAATAGACACAAGGGAAATTAGAACATACTATGACTCAAGATTTTTTTCATAACAATTTAATGCCCAATATGAAAACTAGAATTTGTATAGCACTTCTTAAAACTTGTATTCCATGTCTAAATGAAATCAAATTTATCAAAAAAATAAAAAGTAGTACTACTTCTCAATAAAATTACACCATGGAATTTATCTCCATTTATTTTTTCTCACTGAGTCATGCCACATGTTGACTTCAATATTTTGCCTGTGTACCTCTTAGAGAAGTATGTATAGCAGTTGCAGCATACAAAGTCTTTAAAAAAGTTATTGAGACTCAATAAAACAGTTAAAATATAAAAGTCAAAGCAGATTTCCTCTCACAGAGTTAGAGATATTGAAGACATCTACCACATTTAAGATAACCACACAAAGGAATGTCCTATATTTTGGAAGTGGTTTTAAGAATGGATATCATTCAAGGATATGCACAGTTAAATTATATATAATAATATTAATGTTTCTATTTTAATCATAGAGTGAAGGTAAGATATTCATTCAGTTGTGGGTAAATTTTTTGCTGCAATAAGCCTGCAACTAAATGATGTTGCAGAAGATAAAATGAGCCTTTGTCTCTGCATACAATTCCTGTTTTGTTGTGAAAAATTATATGGCACAGTTCATATACAATTTGAATGAGTTCAGTTTTTATCTACACTGCTGAGCCACAGATGAGCAATACACATAATGGTTAACATCACCTCAAGATGTATTTTGTTTATATTTAACCATTAAAATGCACTTATTTTCTAATGTTATTTCTACTGTACTGCTTATTAGAAATATTTTGCAATGAAAAAAGTAGTTTCTATGAGTAATACTTCATGTGTGTTGCTTATCCTAATAGCATTTTTTTCTGGGCTAAATGTTTGACTTCCTTAAAGAAGTATGCAAAGGAAGGAGTTTGTGAACTATATTTATAGGTTATCAGTTTTTACTAGATTGACTCAAAGTTAGTTAATAGAGCAAGTTTTTGTTTCGGATGATTTTGAAGATTCAGAGATATTTTATGAGCTAGACTAATTTTTCTTGAGATATAAACAGACAATAAGAAGGCATCAAGGAAAAGAAAAACTTAAGAACTTTTCAAATATTCTCATTTATTTTTTACTTTTCAATTTTCTGACCTTGATTAAATTAATAACCCTTTCCCAATGATAATATTTAATATTAAACAGCTAAGAGACATCTCACTAATCATAGGAGAAATGTGTTCATGAGTTAGGTAAAATATGAAAAGTAAGTACTGAGAATGAGTTACTGGTTATATTTATGTTTTAGTTAACTAAAAGTATTGTCTTTAAATAAGTGAATTATCAGATAATAACTTTGTTTTCCTCACATCTTAAAAATATATGTCATTGTCTCACATTTGTTTCATACTTATTACTACTGTTTCATTGTGAATTTGTGAAATTAGGCAGACTAATTCAATATTAAAAATTATTTGGATGTATAAAATTTGTGCTGCATTTGCCATGTTTTTACTCATTCTGTAAACTTTGCAATTTATGATTAATGCCAGGAGAAAAATCTAGTATTCACTGATATTGCAGGATGCTAATAAGATAAATAAACATTGAAAAAAACATACATTTAATAATTCAAATATAGTATATATGCTTTTTTAAAATTATAAATAATAGGAGCATGTGTCAACCAGTACAGTAAAATATCATTTTTAAGGAAATTCACCCAGTGAAATAAAGTATTACAGTTACCAAATGTCAACAATATTTCACTTTACTTTAAACAGAGAAACATATTTTCAAAAGGAGGGTTTAGGAGGATATTAAAATTCAGCTCAAGGGCTAGAGATATAGCTCAAGGGCGTTAAGTGCCTGTTTGGCATACGTAAGGTCCAGAGTTGGATTCCCAGTACAAAACAAAACAGAAAACATTCTGTTCAATATTCATCTCAATAGAAATATACTTGCAGAGAAGTAAAACTGTCCTAGTAGGCTATAAATACAAAATGTCATATTAGAAATTTTACATTTTAAAAGGGAATAATATATTTTCTATAGAATAGAATTTTCCTGACCACTATACCTGGACAACATTATGTACTTCTCTGACATACGTTTCTACATGTATTATAGAAAGATTTTCATATATATTTGCACTAGGAATTTAAGAAGACCAATCCACAGGTGATCATCTCTTAACACCTCTCAGAGCAAGCATCTAATATTAGTTCCTTATGAGTAGAAATTTTGTTAATTTTCATATATAGGAAATACATTTCCAAAATCAAAAGCTGCTTAGCTCAGTTCTTCCCTTAAAATATGTTGAAGACCCCACATTTGAAAAATGGAAAATAAAGTTGAAAGAGCTATTTTTGAAGGGTGTAGTACCAATCACTCTCTTAGATATGTATTTGAGTTACTTCATTTCTCCAAATCTAAAATATATTCTAACCAATTTGTATAATTTGAGTTGAATAATCTTGCAATTTTGGCAATGATGAGAAAAGAAGGACGAAAGAGTTGGACATTAATAACTCATAGCTGAAGTCATGCTGTAGGTATGATACATGGATTCAAATGATAACAGCCTCTGAATATCCTCGAATAGGATTTGTAGTCATTATGGTTAAATTTAATAATTTTTATTTTGTGCATATGTATATTGCTATGTGAATTTTAGCCATGTAGCATGCTTGGCAAATAATATTTGTAGAACACAACCATTTGATTTCGATAACATGTTATTTTTCTTGTCCTAGACTGATTCCAGGACATCAACTATTGAAATTGGCAGTGAAATATAACTTTCTAGCAATAGCAATTCGATTCCTTTTCCAAAATACTTGAATGAATTCTAGTTTCAAAATCGGGCTGAAATTATTAATTTTGTAATCTGGATTTCCGATTACAAAATCAAACAAACCAAAAGCTACATTAAAAATGATGTCCCAGCGAACCTTGTGCTTTATTTAGAAGTAGTCTACTAATTCAAATGAAAAATATATTAAATAATGCTTTTCAGGGCCAGGGATTTAGCCCAGTGGCACAGCACCTGCCTGGCAACCATGAGGTCATGAATTTGATTCCCGGTACCAAAAAGAACCCAAAAAACCAAAAAAAGAATACAGTTCATTACAGGGTCTTATCATATCGTATCTTTGTCTGCTTTCTGTGAATGCCAACAACTGTGTACAATATCATGTTTCCTTGCTGTACACAGTATGTTTAATACGTCTACCCTGAAACATGAATTTACTTGCCCTATCTGATTGCTGAGAGTTTAAACCAGGAGTTTGGAAGTGAGCTGGAGCCACATAAGGTACCATCTGAAATTTATCCAGGGAACAAGAAAATTTTACAATCAAAAACAAATAAACAAAAGAACATTTACTCCATTGTTTTGAAAATATACACTAAAAAGTGTCATCAAAAAATTTTATAATTACCAACCACTCTTCTTAAAAGTTGGATGGTGGAAAATAACCTTCTGGGAATTTTATGCTGATTATAATCACACTTTTCCACTACGCTGATCACTAAAAATTCCTTCTGATGTATTCAAGTTTCCTTTCTCAATAAATTTTAAAATACAGAACTTCCTTCTACTTTTATACATGAAAAGAACAAAAAGTTCTTCATAGTCTGTTAAGAAATATATTATTACTTTTATTATGAAACATAACTCTAGTCATATGTGGTTAGAAAAGCAAGGATTGAGATAGGATGCTTCAAAATGATCATTTTTTAAATTTCAAAACTATGTAGGGAAAAAGTAATATTAGAGGAACTTGACAGACTAATTTTATTTTTTTGACATTACATTACTATGTTGCATTGCACTGAGTAATTTAGCTTTTAAAATTTATTGTTTTTACAGTATTTTGATTAACTCATTTCTTGTGCGAGTAAATACCTCAAATTTGGAGTACACTATATTTCATTGACAAATTAATAACATGTTCCAATTTTATACTATGTATTTTAAGTTGCTTAACATTTACTAATATAACTAGTAGAAGTGAAAAATTAATTATTTCTTAGGACAAAAAGGAGGGAGTATAAAGGATCTCACATGATATAACGTATCAAAACATATGCTTCCTGAATTTTGATTCAAATTCTTATGTTTCATTTGACATGGAAAATTATGAACAGTGTTTGTTCTCTCTCTCTCTCTCTCTCTCTCTATATATATATATATATATATATATACACACACACACACACACACACATTAAGATTAATGTATTATTTAAACTATTCTTTGATGCAAAGGTATTTCAAAGAGGTTCATGCACTTCAGCATTTCAAATTAGTATAACTGATGGATATTTAACAAATAGGTGATATTTCAAATAAGTTTGTGTTAAACTTTATGTTCTCATTGACTCAATATTGAATCTTTTGTGCCTCAATAATATTAAGTTCCTTGAATATACGTGCTATGAAGCTGTTTATGGAGTAATTATTAATTGTAATTTCTGAGTATAACAACTTCTACTAATGAAAAAAATCATGTAAGTTACAACATTATATTGCATACTTATAAAGTGCACTAGAAAAGTACTTAAATTTACCTCTGTGCAAGATAATCATATAGGATAACTTTGGAGTCTCACCCCATTTTGTCTTGGTAAGAAATATTTCAGTGTGATCCAAATCTTTCCCTCAAAATATAAAACTTGAGACCACTTAGTATACCTCTAATATTAGTCCACTGCAGGTAGTAAGACATACTATGTGTGAGAATTCTAAAACATGCAGTCTGGATGTAATTTAATTAAACTGAGGCACAAAAAGTAAATCAGGAGTTCAACTGTCTCACAATATAGTACTGTGGCTTCATGAATATTTGTGTATACAATTATTGCATAAATTCATTTTAAATGATGGTATAATGAAGAATCTTATCCCTCATTTTTATGTATATGTTTGTGCGCTAATGGAAGGTACCTCATTTTTCTTCCATTTAGTTTTGTTCATAAGTAATTTCTAATTACTCATATTCATATATATACATGTATATATATGGAGAGAGAGTCTATTAAAACACTTCTCAAGGGTTTTATGAGTGTCTTTTTCACAGAACTTGAAAATATAAAATTTATTTTTAAAGCTGTAAATGAATCCATCTTTGAGAATGCAGCTCATTTGAGCAAGGAACTTGTAAACTGATTTTCTTGCAGATGTTTGTGCTAAAATGTTTACCCATATAAGCCAACAATGAGATTTCACAGTATTAAAATTGAGTCATGGATGAAAATAGACGTTACTATTGACTGTTAACTATATTTGATATTTTTACTTGTATTTGAGAGAATCTTTGTAATTAAGAACGATACAGAGGGCATGGAAACTGATTTTTAGCAAAAGGCAAAGAGGAGAAGACTAGAGATCTCTCTACTTCTGTCTGTAGCAGCTGATTTGGTGATAACTTTCAACTTATCATTCTTACAACGTGAGGTCTCAGACATCTTCTGCTCCCTTTCCTGTGTTATAAGTGTCTTTAAAAGGCTGTGTGCTTCTTAGCTTAGTCATGAATAGTAAAAGACAAGAAGTTAGCAAATCTTAAGACAGCAATCATAGACAAATAAAAGGAACTTTTCATGAAATTTCCTCAATTCTCAGTATACTATCTAAACAGTGGGCTAAAAATTACTGAGTAGTTTCTCCCTTGCAAACACTCTTAGTAAGTATATTTTTATTAGGATTCACAACTCATAAATTGAAAATAAAACTGTGAAAAAAGCGTCCCTCATTTTATGTTAATTATAAAAATTTATTTTCAAATGTAAAATAATTATGCCAGATATTGATTTTATATGCAATAATAAAATAATTTTAAACTCATCTGTTAACTAATGTTTTATATATATATTCTGTTTTCTTCATTGAACTCCTGTGCACACTGTCAATAAAATTTATATACTTTAGAATAATTTTCAAAAATTGAATATAGATTCAACAAAAATCAATCGCTTTTGTAAAATATTTAAAAATCTTTTTGAAACACAAATCACTAGCATCTCATGTTATTATTTAGTAATCTGTGGTCTTCATTAATTAATTAGATCCTACAATTGTGTGTCCAGTTAGGATTAAATGTTTTTTTTAAAGTCACATTGCATTAACTTTTGCCTCATCTGAACAGAAATAATACAGGACAGGCAGATCTTAAATAATCGTATGTGAATTTAAACCACACTGTAAATGCTTCCTATAGTACTCTTGTTTAATAGATAAGTTTTCTTAGATTTGTAAAGTTTAACATTTGTTTATTTTAAATATTATTTAGATGGCAGTTTCTAGCATATTTATAGGTGCTGCTATAATATAAAATTGTACGTGTCATATAAAATTAGTTTTTTGAGCAATTTGTTTTTTTCTTTCATTATGGATGTTCACACATGACAACTGTGGTTCGATGTTGTATTTAGAATTACAAGCGTAATTTTTATAATTAGAGAGAAGCTACTGATTTTTATTTCACATGTTATACACATTTGTGGTATAACAAGTGTGTGTTTAGAAAGTTTTAGTTAGATTATAGATGAAGAATTATTAAATTATTTGTTACTTACTTCACCCTCGACCAGTCATTTCTTTAGTAATTTGTTTTGAAATATCCATAACTTTGAAAATATTTCATTTTTTAACAAACTATTGTCTTCATTTTGTATCATAAAAAAACACATGTAGGTCCTTTTACGCATATCCATTAATGACATTTATTCTGTATATTTATTAATGTAGGTGTATGCTTGAGCAAATTCACAGTAGTACAGTTTGATGAGTTGATATCATAATACAGGTATTATGCATACTTCACTTGAAGATAACTTCCTTTCAGTGAACATATCAACTCTTTCTGAAAAAAATTTAATTAAAAAGAGGGCTATATACGTTTCCACCCAAAGATCATTTAGCCCGAAGAACAAAACTATTTAAATATTTCAGGTATTCTTATGACAAACTATTTTGAATCTTGTATATTATAGATATCCTCAATTGAAATTGTTTTTAGATTTTCCTTTTAAAGTATTTAATTATCTAATTATCTACATATCCACAGGTATCATTCAATTAGTAATAAATTTTTTTTAAAAGTCACATTGCATTAGCTTTTAGATGGTCTAATTAACATAATAATGAAAATGAAAGGATTCTAGTGGATTTTCTGGAAGTATTTTCAGTTTTATTTCTTATTATGGAAACATTTATTAATCATTAATTGATTTCATTAAGTGTTAGTCTCTGAATAAAATTGAATTTTAAAAGCATTTCATTCTTTTGTCTTAAAACATGGTAAAAACAATAGATAAAATAATGCCTTCTTCAGGTAACTAATTAGGAAAAAGTTTAAAGAGTTCTGATTTCACCCTGCTCAGTATAGTTAAATTTAAACAAATACCATAGAGTATATAACTCTGATAAAATATTCTTTTTTTTTTGCGGTACTGGGGATCGAACTCAGGACCCTGCACTTGCTAGGAAAGCGCTTATTCCACTGAGCTATATCCCCAGCCCCTGATAAAATATTCTTTATAAACATCTATAAACTTAAAATATATATTTACTAGTTTTATTATGTATCAGATATAGTATCAATGAAAATCATTGCAGATCATGATTTTAATATTAGAATTAAAGAGTGTTGCTCACAAGCATTATCACCTTACATAAAAATCTTTCCAGGAATTGAAACATGCAGGTCATACAGCTCTTCACTGTCACATTACAATTATGTAGTAACTAAAATAAAAATTATGACCAGCTATGTTGGCATGTAAATACATGAAAAGTCTAATATTGAAAGTTGGAACAAACACACAAAAACGGAATTGTATTATTTTGGATAATTAGTTGATATGCTCCTTAATAAGAAATATACTACTATAATTTATAATTTTGATTCATTTGATCACTATATCATTCAAAATGATGCATTCAACACTATTTTACAAAAAATTGCTTACATAAATTCTCATGCTCAGATCAACTAAACATGTTTTACACAAAATCAGTTATCAGGATGTCTAGGGAAAATGTAATTTTCACTATACATGGGGATATTTTTGTTAAACTGGCAAAATTATTTTATTTCATAAACACAAATTTTAATATAATGGAACAATATGATAAGGGTACCATCTTACATAGAAAAAAAAGTTCAATACGCTGCATAAATTCGTTCTCTAAATCTAGAGTGATAATATTTTACAACATTCGACATGGCACTACAATTCACCATTACTTATGTACATGTTATTTCAATATACATACAAATTATAGAAAAGATGAGGAATGTACATTCAAATGCTTTACATTTGAAAATTGAATGGAAAATCATATTCATTTCATGCTTAGAAATTGATATACCTATTTGTGTGTCTAGAAGAACTTAAATTTGATCTTTAAGTAATTCAAATACAATGAGATTAAAAAGATTTATTGAACTTAAAATCACATATCTTTAATTATATGTGTTTGTGTTTTCCAAATTTCTAGCAGAAATAACATGATGCAAACTTGGATATGAAAATGCTTTGTTGAAATTTATGTATTTACATTCACAATGCTATTGGTTTCTTTTAAATTATTGTGCCTCACTCCCAAGCTATGTTAATTCTGTATTCTTCATATAATCCTACATACCATCTTTCACTTAGAAATTCTTGTCATAATCAGTGAATTCAGTATATATTCCTACTTGATTTTTTAATTTAAATGAACTTATTTGGTTCATATATAGCAGCAGTACTTCTCCTTATAAAGTTTTTCTATTTTCTGAATGAAGATTCACTAATATTAAAGTATTTTGAAATATAATTACATTGAGAAATATTAGTATACAGGTTCTGTTGCCAAAAAAGAAAGAAAAAATTGCCTTAACATCAGATTTCAGCTCAGATGGTATAAAAAAGATATGTCCAAATAAAAGTCCTTTATCATATCAACTTTATTATGTATTAGCACTTTATTAATTTTAAAATCTATGAAAAGAGAGCAGATCAAGTAGGTTCATTCTATGTCATGTTTGGAGTTTCGTATGTGTACAGTTTTAAGGATTAAACTGATTTTCAAGAGGTTAAGATATGGATTTTTCATCATCATATACGCATATATGCTTATCTATGTATATAAATGCACATACATTTTTGTAAAAATTTCAATGTGGTTTATGGATTGTGCTACATCATGGAAATATTTGTGAGGATAGATCAATTTTTTTCAGATCATGCAATATATAAAATTTATTATAATTTCATATTGTTCTGTTTCATTTTGTTTTTATGAGTCAGGGACTTGCTATACAGTTTAACTTAATCTTGAACTCGGTATGTAGCCCATGCTGCCCTCGAACTCAGTCGATCCTTCTGGCTCAGCTTTCTGATCATGGGTATTACAAGCATGTGCCACTATATGTACTTCTATAATTTCTGTTTTTCTGTGGAGTTTGTATTAAAAATGACAATGGAAGAAAAATCTGTAATGTTAAAATTTTGAAAGTTTAAAATACTTGTCACATTTAAATTCTTAGTTTTGGTTTCTAATTTATTGAATTTTTAAAAAGAATAAATAGGCTTTTAACTGGAATATGTGTAGATACTAATACTGGTAATATTTCATGGAATTTCAGTACATAAAGTGTGTGTAGTCTCTACTAAGGAAATGCCTATGAATAAAATTGATTCTGTATTACAATAACACATCTTCTATTTTTAAATCATTTATTGTCATCAGACTAATAATTTTATTAAAATCATCAATGATCTGTAATATTTTAGCACAATAACACATACATTCTTCATGCTATATCTTATAATCTGTGTTTAAGTAGCCAAAACTTTATACATTGCTCTTCTTGTTCAACAATATCATGAGGTAACTGATTTTTTCTAATAACTCAAAGCAATAAAGTAGATAATAATAAATTATATGTACTGAAGTTCTGGTTTCATGCATTTTATTGAATTTATTTTCTTTGTATACTAGTTAAGTAGTATTTCTTATAAACTCTACTAGATAAAAAAATCAAAGATAGTAGGGTTTATCATGAGCTCAAATAGTTGATTATGTGCCACACTTTGTGAGCTAGGAAATGTGAAGTATATTGTTGGTTTCATTGAAGGATTGGGTACAGAGATGCAGGAGTGCAGGGATTCAGGAGAACAGATGTTCTCCCCTAGTTATTATTGGCCTCAAAATGCCCTTGCAAAATATTTTAGTTCAAGTTTCTTAAAAATATGTTTGAAGTAAAATCTCTAACTGGATAAAGGAAAGATACATAAACATGACAAAGTATAAAACTTAGGTGTTTTATCATAATAATTTGTGTGTGTGTGTGTGTGTGTGTGTGTGTGTGTGCTTCATAAGTAAATTATGGGAAATGTGCGTGTGTGTGCTTCATAAGTAAATTATGGGAAATGTACAAATGTATATATTTGACCTGAGCACTAATGTAAATGACCTACTTTAAAATGCATTCTAAAGTCAGTAACAGTTTACTCCAACTAGCAATTAAATCCATCTGCCCCTTTCCCACCCTCTTTCAAGTTGCTTCACAACTATCTGGCAGGTTTCCTTTCTACTTTTATCTGTCCGGTTGATTTTGTACACTGTACCAAGAACACTTTTTGTGACAAATCTAACTGAATGAAGACGATGACAGAAAATGTAATTCTTTCTCCATTATATGTAGAAATTGTACATGTCTGATAAATAAAGTCTTACATACATTCAACATAGCTATTAATTTCTAAGCCTGATTTAACACTTTGGTAATAACAAAAAGTGTTACCAAATACAGATCAGTAAGTATTTATAAAATTTAGTAAAAGTCACTAATTCACGTACAAAATGAATCTTCACTATAATCACTTAGAATTAATAACACTTTATTACCTTATGGAGATTGGAAGGTGACCTAAAATGAAGGGAGATGGGAGAGCAGAAAAGGAAGGGGGAAGTAGATGTGATGAAGATGCGACATAGATTTGTACAAGTTCTCCAAGATAAATGTAATTATTACGTTTCACAAATATATAGTAATGAAAATGCATAGGAAAAATTGGAAGAATATTTTTAGATTATGAATTATAATTTTCTCATTCAATTTATATATAGTAATGGAAACATTAATTTTAATAGTTTTCAGTACATATTTTAACCATGTTTTATGTGGCATTCAGTTCCTAATAGGCAAGGTTCAGCACTCATTCATGAAACTCTATTAGTGTCTTAAGAACACTTTGAGAGAACACACTAAAAACTTATACTCTATTAAGCTCCACAAGTAGGAATTTGTAAAAAGAAATGGGGAGGAGGAGTGAAGAATTCATTCAAGAAAATTTTGTGAAGGCCTTGTAGGTGTCACACATGGTGCTAGGCACATTGGGAAGTCAGGGGTGGCGACTCATGACTGACTGTTAAAGTCAGATAGAATATTTCTTCAAATCTAGATTTGCAGGTTTTAGCTATATGGTCTTTGCCTTCTTTGAACCACAGGATTTTCATGTTCCCATTATCCAGGTATCAAGATTGTGTGGATTAAGTGAAATAATGTATAAAATTTGCTTTGCGCAGCATAAAGTGGAACTCAATTAGTACAAATTCACTTCTCTATAAATGAACCCATTTAATTTTATAATACTATGTGTTGGATATTATGAGGGTAATAAACCTCTTTATAGACTAAAAATAGAAATCGTATTTTTCAAGAGCTTCAATAATTTTCTCCAGTCCTCTTTAACTTATTTACATGCTTTCCCCCATGCCATAGAATCTGAGGATCTTATTTTGATTGCCTAATAAGATTTCATGCATATGATAGGATGCTTGTACTTTGAACTCTCTTATATATGTTCTTTGCAGGTGTCTCTATAGAAATGTCAAGTATTGATTTGAGTAATAATAGTTCCTGACAATATTTTTTGTAAGTATCTGCCTACATCAGTATCTTCAATATTCTACCTATTCTGTGTTGGACCAGATTTAGTGTTTCTATTTTAAATATTTAGATCTTTGATCCATTTTGTTTTCAGTTTAGTTCATGGTAAAAACTATGGATCTAGTCTTAGTCTTTAGCATGTGGCAAGCCAGTTTTTCCAGCACCATTTATTAAAATGGCTATCTTTTTCTCCAGTGAATGTTTTTGGCAACTTTGTCAAAGATAAGTTGGCTAAGCATGTCTGCAGAGTTCCTGCATCCTCTAATCTGTTTCATTAATCCTCAAATCTGTTTTTTGCCAGTATCATTTTGTTTTTACTACAATAGGTCTGATATGTATCAAGACTCTGATTGTGATGGCCCTTGTCTTGCTTTGTTGTACAGAATTGCCTTTCTATTCTAGATCACTTCTGGTAACAAATGAATTTTAGAATTGTTTTCTGTAATTCTCTGAATGATGATGTTGGAATTTTGATCAGGATTGCATTAAATCTTTATAGCAATTTTAGATGTGTGGCCATTTTTACTATATTGTTTCTTTCTACCCATGAAGAGGACATCTTTCTATTTTTTGATATCTGCCTCCAAGTCATTTTTCAGAGTACAGTGGTTTTCAATGTAGAAGTCTTTTACTTTCTTTTTTAGATCCCACGGTATTTCATTTTTTTGGATACTATTTTGAAATGCTTTGTTTCCCTAATTTCTCTCTCTATTAGTTTGTCACTCATGGAATGGAATGTTAATGATTTTTGAATGTTGACTTTTCATTCAGCTATGCTATTGAATTTGGTTATTAAATCTACAACACTTTTGGTGGAGATCTGTGGGGCCTTCTATGTAAAGTATCCTATCTTTGGTACATAATGAAAATTTAATTTTTTCTTTTCATATTTTTATTCCTTTTATTTCTTTCTCTTGTCTAATTGCTCTGTCTAAAATTTCCACAACTATATTGAATAAGAGTGGTGATAATGGACATATTTGTCTTGTTCCTGATTTTAGAGTGAAAGCTTTCAGTTTTTGTCAGTTTATTATGATGTTGGCCATTTGTTTGAGGAAAGGAACATTTATAAGAATCTGCCTTTAATATGTGATCTTAGTATTAGTCATTTTACTTCATTATTTTTTATTAGTACATGTTTTTCTTACATAATTATTACTTTTATCATAGGGAGTTGGTAGTGCGCAAAATACTTCTGAATACTTTCTTTTGTCCTTTACCTCTCCACTCTTTCTCTTCTCCTTCCAACTCATGTTCCCTTTCTCTTCCCCTAAAGCTTATTTTTTATAATTTTCTTAAATTATTTCTTTTCCCTCCCCATCTCTCTATTATTTTTTAAACCTAAAGTACATTATTTGAAGTTATATAGTTTGCTATCTTACAAATATGTCATTAAGTAAAATAGGTGTCCTAAGATAAAACATTAAAATTTTTTAATTTGTATATAGTTTTGTTAGATTTTAGTCACCGATGGCTGTATTTACTCTAAGGGAAAATAGATGCATCTTTTTGCCAGATTTGGGTGATCTCTGTATATTTATTACAATAAAGTATAAAACCAGTTTGTTGGTCAGAAACTGATTATCAAATCACTTCATAATTATGTCTAATTATAAGCATAGTTTTACTAAATTCCAGTTTTAGCATAATTAGAATCCTACCCTATAGAGAACATTTTGCCTAAAATATATTTGGAACAGTGTTTTCACCACCTTTTGAGATAAAATTAGGAAAAGTTTAGAGCTAAGTTGTGAATAATTTTGTGGAATAAATAAATAATAGGCTAAAAGTTCTTAGTTTTTATTTTTGAGTACTTAATTCTCTAATATCCTATTCAAATGGGAAAGTTACATTAACCATTTGAAACTTTGCAAATTCCCATTTGTACCTCAAAAACATTGTAATCTAGATTGCTCAATGCTCACATTCCACAAAAAATTAACAGTGATCACCTTTTTGTTAAATTTAGTGGAAGATTTATTTTCTTCGTTTTGGCTTTTTGACACAGGGTCTCACTATGTAGTTCTGGCTAGCTTTAACCTCACTAAGTAGCCTAGGAAGGCCTCTAACTCACGGTCGTGTTATTCATTTCCATAATTTTCTGCATCATTTGACAATTTTCTTCATTCACACACTATTTTACTAGTGGCTATTAAGTTTACAAAATATTGGGTCTCAATGTGGAATGTTAATAATTGTGTATAAAATACTTTGATTACATATATCACATATATTTCCCTTCTATATTTCCCTCACTTGTTCCCTTCCTATTGTCTATTTTTTTCTTTTGATTTCATATCATATATATTTTGATTCCATGTATTAGAAAAAACATGTAATACTTGTGTTTCTGATTCTGAATTATTTTGCTTAAAAAGATCTCCATTTCCATTCATTTCCCTGAGAAAGACATAAACTTGTTCTTTTTTATATCTGAATAATGCTCTACGGTGTTTGAATACTATTCCACATTTTCTTTTTTCATTGTATTTTGGTGAGCACTTAGTCTGCTTCAATATTTTGGTTCTGTGAATTGTTCTGGAACAAACATAGATATGCAGGAATCCCAGTAACACACTGAAATTTGCTTCCTTGAGGAATATACCAAGAAGTAGTATAGTATATCTGGATAATATGTAGTTTTATTTTTACTTCTGTTTTGAATAGGCAAATTCATTTCTATACTGACTTTCCTAACTTACATTCCTACCATCGGTGTCAAAGAGTTCATTTTTCATCCCATTCTCACCAGCACTTATTGTTTTGTACTCTTGATGATAGTCATTATGTCCCAGGTGAGATGGAAAAATCAGCATAATCTTGATTTTTATTTCTTTGATGGATAAATACTGTATGTTAAACAGTATTTATTTTTTCATTTTGTAATTGTCATTTTTACTTCTTTAGAAGTAATTGTTCAATTTATTTTCCATTTATTCATTGGTTTGAGTTTTTGATGGTTTTGAGGGGTTCTTTGTACATTCTAGATATTAATCCTCTGTCAGAATATTAGTTAGCAGTATATGCTCCCATTTTATAAACTGTTTTTAAGTCTTTGCTAAGCAGAAGGTTTCAATTGTATATAGTCTCATTTGTGTTTTGTTTTGTTTTGTTTTTTATAATTTGTTGTGGTGCTAGACTCCTGTTCAGGAAGGCTTTGATTGTGCGTATGGCTTCAAGGGTTTCTCCTATTTTCGTCAGTTTCAGCATTTCTAATCTTATGTCGAGGTCTCTTTCCTGTTTGATTTTTTCATTTGTCTATCAATTTGGAAGGATAACTTCACGATATATAAAAAATTATGATTGGTAATTATTTTCATTTATAGATTGGAACAACTTCTCATGCTTTCCTGGCCTTTAAGATTTATGTTCAAAATCTGTTCCTACTTGATTGGCTTAACTTTATAAGTTACTTAATATTTTTCTCCAACTAATTTTACCTTTGTTCTTTTGTACCTAATTCCTATTTCCTGGGAATTTCTTTTCTGGTTGTGGCTGTTTGGGGTTCTAAATGCTTCATTTGCTTGAATATTGAAGTCTTTCCCTATATTCATGAAATGTTTTGCTGTGATTGGGTTAGATAAATTTTTACACATTTAGTGTTATCATCTGAATTATCTATAACTTTTATAATTGTTAGGTTGATTTTTTAGTCATCCAGTAGCTATTGCATCCAGTTTCTATGTTGTCTTTTTATTTTCAAGTTGTTTCTGATTACATGTTTTACTATATCAACCGTGTCTTTAAGCTCTAATAGTATCCCCTTATTTTAGTTACTCTGGTTGCCCATACTTTTAGTTGAATGCTCAGATCTATGGTTTTTGTTTGACTCCTTTTCATATTGTCTAAATATTTGCAAAAGTTCCAATTCGTATATTAGACTGTTTCTTTAATTTAATCAATGCTTACTCATGTCTTTTTAAAATCATTGAACATTTTATCAATCTAATCTTTCGTCTATTTAATCATTCATAGGCCCATTGAATGGAATTGGTAACTAGTTTCTTCTTTGATTTCTTCAAAGAACATTTTGAATAATGTTTAGTTTATTTACCTAAATCTTCTTCCACTTCAGTATTTGTGAGATCAGCTTTTAGAAGATAATAAATTTGGTGGCATCTTATTACTTTGTCTCCTCATGTTATTAGGAAAGTTTAAAGATCACTTAG